>APFE031701607.1:0-29792 GCA_000404065.3 Pinus taeda | reverse complement strand
GGCCGACCAAATTTCATATATCTTTTCTTTAAAACCTATATATACCCTAAATAGAGCTCTTGGATAAATCATTAAAATTTGGTGAATATCTATTGACGCATCCCTTGATGATGGACTCACTTGGTAGTCTGAAACGTTGGGTTCACAAAACTATATAACAGGTTATTCCTCATCTATAAAACAATCCTCACCTGTATGGATTCATTATTTAACAACATCAAGCCCTACCATGGAAGGGACATGATGGACAGTGCATCAAAGTTCCAGAAATTAAGATTATCCAGAGCGAAACTCATCTCCAATCTAAATTTTCTTAAAAATTGTAGAGACAACAATCTAATTCCTAAATTTGCTATCTGCAGACATCCTCTTCGCTTGGGCAAAAATCTGTCTAGTTTCAAAAAATTAAGTGAAACCCTAATTAGAAATGAAATTAAACGGGTTAGGTCAAAATTAATAAAAACTTCCCAGAAACTTCTTTTTTCTCATCTATACCTTTCCTCATATCTTAGACATGATCTATGGCAATCCTTGGATGCAATTACATTTATAAAATCTAATAAATGGTTAACTAAGGACAACAACCAGAAGTTAAAGAAGTTAAATAATTTACGCAATGTTTATGAAGAGAACAACCAACGCTCTCATAGACACCAGGCTTATTCTAGTTTACGCACTCAGAACCTTAATCTTGATTCCTCGAGAACGCAATCTTACCAAAAGCAGCAGTATGATAACAATATAGCATAAATAAATAGCGAAGTCATAAATAATGTTAACAACGCAGTTATTAATAAAAATAAAAATAACGTATATATCAATAACACGCAGGGAATCAGTAATACGCAGTGTGAGAGAGTAGCCACTGCATTGTCCACTATTAATAATGTTAACGTTCCTCATTTCAATTCAGAGATGAGCAACAGAGTTATTAATAAAAATAAAAGCAGTGTATATATCAGTAACATGCAGGGAAAGGCAATACGCAGCAATAATATGCAGTGTGAGAAAGTAAACAGCGTGGCAAGCAACGTGGATCTCTCCATCAGCACAACAATACACAAGAAACCTCACTGATTCACCCCAAACCACAGTCAACACATCCTCCACTTGATGTGATAGCCAGCAATGGTCTTATACACAGTACATCAATTGAGGATAGAGAAACACAAGGGTATAAAACAATGAACAATGGTCTTATAAACAACGGAGCATCTAAGGATAGGGAAATGCAAGTGTATAAAACATTGGATTTAAATAACGCAAATTTAAATAAAACAACGCAGATATGAACATAAACGTGGATCAAAAAAACAGACCATCCACTAGCTTAAAAACTCAAACCTCATAGCCCAATCTAAGTAGAACCTCAGATAAAGCCCAGCTCATTAACTTATCAAACATCTACCTAGATTATGCAACTGAATCCATCCTGAAAAAAGGTCTAAATTTTGCCATAACCCCTAATAAAATACCTGTGGAAGAAGTCATCAGTAATATTGAAGTAGCTATTAAAAACCTAGACATAGCAAAAAGTGAAGAAATCAGACAAGATAATGCAAAGATTTTAAGAACCTCTAAACCTCCTACATCTAACATTTCCCTAGAAGAAAAAGAGCTTTAAACAACCTTAGAAAAAATAAAAACATAGTCATCCTAAAGGCTCGTAAGAGCAACGCAACTGTAATCATGAACATAATTGATTATGACAATAAAATGGAAGAACATTTAAATAACAATGGATGTTATAAAATCGTTGATAAAGATCCCAGTGAGAAAATCATGCGGGAAGTAATTAAGAGAATCAAAGAATCATCGCTTGATGATATCGCAAAAAAGAAAATCATTCCTAATAGTTCCATTATTCCTAGAATTTATGGGGCTCCTAAAGTCCATAAACCTAACATACCTCTCAGACCTATAGTTAATACCATAGGTTCCCCTACTTACCTTCTGGCAAAACACCTAGCCAAAAAACTTAGACCCCTATCTGGTAATACCCCCTCTTATATTAAAGACTCATATTCTTTTGTTCAATGGACTAATAACATAGAAATGAAGGATGAAGATCTAATGGTCAGCTTTGACATTGTATCCCTTTATACCATGATTCCTATTGGTGAAGCTATTGAGATCATAAGAAACATCACTGATAAAGAAATTGTGGATCTTCTCGAGCTATGTTTAAGATCCTCCTACTTCAGTTTCAAAGGTAAAATTTATGAACAGACTCATGGTGTGGCTATGGGCTCTCCTCTATCCCCCATAGTTGCAAACATCTTTATGGAACACTTAGAACAAAAGGCTCTTAGGTTGTTTCCATACACCCCTGATGAATGGAAAAGGTTTGTAGACGACATATTTGCCAAGTGGAGTCATGGGAAAGAAAAACTTGACCTATTCCTCAATCACTTAAATAGTCTCTCTGAACATATAAAATTCACTATTGAAATTGAAAATAACAACCAGCTTCCCTTTCTTGATATCCTTCTAACTAAAAGAGATGTGTCCCTTGGTTTCCAAGTCTATAGAAAGAAAACCCATACAGAACGATATCTACATGCAAATTCCCATCACCACACTAAGCAGAAGATTGACATCATTAGAACCTTAACCACTAGGGCGGCCAAAATATTTGATCGTGACCATTTAAATGATGAGCTCAACCATCTTCACAAAGTGTTTGAACTAAATGGCTATAATAGAAATACCATCAGGAAAGCCATGCACCTATCACTAAACAAGAATAACAAGGATATCAAAGACCAAAATTTATCAACTCCTAAGGTTTCCCTTCCATACATAAAAGGCACCATTGATAAAATTACTAAAATTCTTAATTAACATAACATTAATGTAGCCTTCACCCCTGTTAACACCATTAGACAATTATTCAACTCAGTCAAGGATCCCATAAACCCTAACCTTCAAAAAGGTGTTTATGTGATTCCTTGCTCATGCGGTAAGGAATACATAGGTGAAACAGGTAAGTCTCTTAATATTAGAATTAAAGAACACACTGCTGACTTAAGAAGAGAAAGGACCTCAAAATCAGCCTTAGCAAAACATGTTCATTCTTCCTCTCATTACATCTACATGGAAGAAGTCAAACTGGTTAGAAGTGAAGACCACTATCTTAAAAGGAAAATCAAAGAAGCCATTGAAATAGAAAAAAGGAAGAATAACTTGAACCGGGACGATGGATTAAAACTAAACAACACATGGAAACCTTTACTTGAAATCCTAAAAAATCAATAAATAACTCATTATTAAGTTATTAATTTATTTATTAATCAATTAATCAATCCAATTTAATTTATTAATTAACCAATAAAATAAATAATCAAATAAAATATATAAATAATTAATCAAAGAAATAAATGCATAAAATTAATTAGTAAACATATTAATAAATAATATAACAAATTATTTAATTCTTTTAATTAATTAATCAAACAAATCAATTGAATCCTTAGCAAATTAATTAAAAATATTTTACATAAAATTAAATAATAATAATAATAACATATAATTAAATCAATAAATAATAAAAAATATCAATTATTTAGCCCTTTACCTCATTAATTAATTAACAAATTTAATAATTAATAATTAATAAACATTAATAAATAATTATTTATTAAGCTATTCTTTAACTAATTAATCATCTAAACAAATTAATGAATTAACTAACAAATTATTTAAATAATTAATTTTATATAAATTAATAAACATAATAATTAATTCAATAGATAATAAATTAATCAATTAATTTCTCCCTTTAACTAATAATAAACAAATTAATAAATTAATTAAAATAACAATAATAATAATAATAATAAATGAAAAATTAATAAGATAATGGTCGATCAAATTTCATATATCTTTTCTTTAAAACCTATATATACCCTAAATAGAGCTCTTGGATAAATCATTAAAATCTGGTGAATATCTATTGACGCATCCCCTGATGATGGCACTTGGTAGTCCAAAACGTTGGGTTCACAAAACTCTATAACAGGTCATTCTTCATCTATAATTGATGAGGCATTTCTGAACTCACCCTGGTATGCAGACTTGCTTTATGTTTTATTTAATTAAAATGCTCCTCCTGGTTTGACAAAAACAAAGGCAAGATTTCTGGAGTTAAAAGTAGTCAAATTTTGCATTATAGACAATGTCTTGTATTAGAAAGATGTCGGGGGTATTTTACTTAAATGCTTGTTGAAGGATGATGCAGATAAAGTTATGCAGGAATTCCATGAAGGTGACAGTGGTGGACATCTTTATTGGAAAACCACTGCCAATACAATCCTTAGAGTTAGTTTTTACTAGCCTAACCTATTCCCTGACATTCACAAACAAGTCACCTCATGTCATAAATGCCAAAATTTTGAGGGAAAAAGAAAATTGTTGCCCCTGCCCTTAATGCCTATCTTTGTTGAAAGCCCTTTCTAGCAATGGGGATTGGATTTCATTAGTGAAATTCATCCCTCTTCCTCTGCCCAACATAAGTGGATTCTTACAACAATTGACTACTTTACCAAGTGGATAGAGGCCACCCCTTCCAGAAATGCCACTAATGCTGTCATTATTAAATTCCTTGAGACTAATATCCTCTCCAGATTTGGCTATCCTAGAAAACTCATCATTGATAATGTTGCAGCCTTCAAATCTAAAAAGATGGTTGAATTCTACCATAAATACCACATCACTTTGGGACATTCAACAACGTATTACCCTTAGCGTAATGGATTGGTTGAATCCTCAAACAAACGTTTGGTAAACATCATCAAAAAGTTGTTAGAGGACAACAAAAAGTCTTGGCACAACAAGCTGGTCAATGCACTTTGGGCTGATAGACTTACTATTAAAAAGTCCATTGGCATGTCATCATACCAATTGGTCTATGGGATGGATGTTGTTTTTCCATCCTCCTTAGGAGTCCCAGTGATGAAAATCATACAAGAAGTGGAAGTTGAACCCAATGATGTATAAAGAAGGATTAATCAAACTATCCAGTTGTAGCAGTCTAGGGAGGAAGTATATAACATAACCCAAGTTATTCAAGAAAATGTTAAAAAGATTTTTGACAGAAGAACAAACGTTAATGACTTTAACATTGGGGACCAAGTTTTGAGATGGGATTCAAGGAGAGAAGACAATGGAAAACATGGCAAGTTTGATAATCTTTGGAATGGGCCATACGTTGTTCATGCTTTCAGGGGAAATAATGCATTCTACCTTAAAGACCTAGATGGAGCAGAGATACCTGGAGGTCCTGTCAATGGAAGGATGTTGAAGCACTACATTTCTTAGCCTATAGATTTTACTTTCATCATTGTAAATATCATAGTCTTTATGGTTTTGATTGGGTAACTTATTAACAAAGGTTGAAGCTTGCAGTGAAGGCCCTAAGCCTGGATTAATGAGTTGCCATAGTATCTTTAATAACAAAGAAATTAGATGAAGACATTACAAACATGGAGTACACAAGGCTACTGATCTTATGTTCTTGACAATTCACTTGGAGAAGTGCCATCCCCAGCTGGAGCCAATGTTAGGGTCCTATAAATGATAGGATCTCAAGGTGATTGAGTATTTTGTATCTGTAATTTTATATTGTACATAAATTTCATTATTCAAATGATTTCCAAAAAATACAAAAAAAAAAAATGAAAAGAGGGTATGTTAAAAAATAAATAAGAACCCCACAAAAGAAAAAAAATTAGAAAATAATATTGAAAGTGCTGCAAGTCCAAGTGCCACTACTGATAAGATAGTTCTTTAATGTATTTTCAAATAAGTTTGTGTGCAAATTGTTTTTGAATGCCATAAAGATTGAAATTTTGTTCAGGTCATACAATTTAATAATGACTGAACACAATTAAATTTCTATTAAATAGGTTAGTGAATGAAGATTTACCAAACAGTTTAATCTTGGTAAATCAGTAGCTAGGTAGAAATAAAGTTGACTCAACAGTTTAATCTTATTCAATGGCGAAATAAGTGATAGGATAAGGTAGATCTTTATAAAAGAAAAATGATTTGGGTCTGCTAGTTTAAGTGCACCCTGCAAAGCAAGAAGAGAAAATGTTAGCTTAGAAAAAGAATGGAAATGCAAAAGGGTAGGTAGAAGCACTATGGTGGTCAGAAGAGAAAGGTGAAGGATTAAAGTTTATTCTAAAGTCGGATGTATCAAATAATATTTGATATATTTTTCCCCTTTTTCCTAAGTTTGATTACCCCAAATTTATTCCTCCGCGATCTATTTCATCCACTCCCCTACCCCACCATATACTCCAACTATTCCCTCACTATGCTTTGAATTCATTTTTTCCGACCCCACAAGTGCCCTGTCACATAACATTAACACTTCGCCACTTCTCCCCTCATCTTCGCCCACCTCCCAACATTCGACGGCCCACAGCGCGTTCCCCCCCCCCCACCATCCGAACTTTACCATCTGGGGGGAGGTTCGAAATGGGCAGTATTCAAAACCACGCCCGTCACTAGGTGTCAACACTACATTATTTCACACCCCCTCAAGCGAAACCATTAACCGCCTCGCCTCCCCCCCCCTCTAAAAAGCAGTTTCTCTGCCTCCTGATACCACTCCTTTGTCCATTGTACTCCAGCCACTTACATTTCGCCATGTCATCTTCCTGTTGATTCCGTCAATCACATCCGCTCCCTCCAAAATTAAGCCGTTAAATAATTAATTTTCGTAACTGTTAATTCAACGGACCCGTGCCACCATCAACAGGGAAACCAAAGTGTTATATAATCTTTCCTTTCTTTCATTCACTAGTCACTGATTTTCACACTACATTGTCATTATCTTGTTACAGGTTCGCTAGACCAAACTCCAACATTTTCACTAGGTCGGGGACATTGCCAGTTGACCGCATTACCTATTTTTCTCTGCAAATCCCAAGTCCTCATTGCGCACTGTAAGCCTGTTAACCAGTTTTCACCACTGTCCTCAGCTTTATCCAATCATGCCTCTAAAAGACAAAGGACCAGAAGAACCTGTTAGTCCTTTGATCCACCCGCCCATTGATTTTCACCACATCCCTTTGGCAGACAAAGACTATAAGATCCATGAAACTCTCTATGAATTTGATCTTTTTGAGATTTATTGTTGGTTTGAGGACAAATATATACATAAATCCAATGACATTCAACTGTGGGAATATAATTTGCCCCACTATATTTTTCCTTGTACCCATATCTCCCCGAAATTTGTTAGGAAGTGTCATGCAAGTTATTTACCAAGCCAAAGAGCTATTATAGCCCCCACTGGAGAAATTGTGTTCATTATCACTCCTCAAGCCATAGACCAAATGATGGAGGCTCCTACAGTAGAGAATTCCACTCTTTTTCCCATGAAGCACTTGTTGAATTGTATGACAAATTGGACTTTGCTAAGAGAGCCAAAACCCTTGAGCTTTTCTTGACAGAAGATGCCCCATTACCCAAGAAGAATCCTCCCTATCCATCCTTTATTTTCCCTGAGAGAGCCAAGCAAATTATCACAGTCATCTCTTACCTCCTTGCTTATTACTCAGATCAATGGGTAAATGAGGCAATTATAGGATTACTTTCCATTTTCTCTGCAGATTCCAAGCCTTTCATCATCTTTAACTTTAGCCAATTTCTTGCAGATTCTATCCATGAGCAGTTTATCAAATTCCAGACTAAGAAGGTATTCAAGTATGCTTCTGTGTTAGTTTATTTGTTCTTATATTTTTTGGGAGACAGCATCAAGCTTGCCTTACAAAAGCTGGATGAAGAAGCAGACAAATAGTCAGTCATCTTCTGGACTACACTGGTGGTGAAGGAACAAAATGAATACTCTTACAAACATTTCATATAGATTTTTGTACATCCAACACTCAGTCTCCTAAGCAGGAAAACAAAGCCAAGGATCAATGAAGAAATTAAGAAAGTTCTGCAGCTATCAGATCAAGTCCAGACATGGGATTGGTACCTCTATCATAATTATATAGAACTAAGAATATTTGGGTGTGAGCTTGCCCCTTACAAGCTGCCAAAAATCCTCCCAATGAGGATTTTTTCTCTAGAGTACATAAGGCAAATGCTCAATATGGATGAAATCCACTTTGTAGTTGCCAAGAAGAAGTCTCAATTCAAAATCAAAACACAGATAGGGCCTTTCATTTGCAACAACAGGGCATCAGGGGAAGAAGCATATACGCTATTGAAAGAGACGGAATTTAGCCTTAGTTTCACCTGGTCATATGATCCATTGGGGGTCATTTCTAAGTTAAGAGTATAAAACAAATCTACTGCTTATGTCCACACAACCAGACCAGAGATATAGAAGTATAAAAAACCAGCTAGAATGGATTGAGAACACCCTACAAGAGGCTGAGGAGCAGCTGGTGTCATCCTCCACAGTACAGACTCCTATCGTGCAAGAAAAAAGAGCAAAGAGAGGCAGCGAAGAAGAGTCACCTTTAGGGATTGAGATTTTTAGTGAAGGCTTCAAAATCATGTATAGGAAGAAGGCCAAGCTCAGTTCAAAACTAAGCCTAAGCAAGGATTTCAAGTAGGAGAATATTATCACCACTAATGAGCCACTTGTTTCCTCATTAGTGGCTAATCAGATCACACTGTCTCCCACAACCTCCACGACTTCATAAGATCAACAGCAGGTTATGAATACTAGCACATCTACCACGTGGGAGACAACAAAAAGTATATTTGATAGTTTTAAAGAGATTAAAGTGATGAATGAGGCCTTGAAGATCAACACCTACAAAGTTCTAGAGGTAGACTTCTAGTTTTCAAAGAAGGTTGTTGTCAACCTTTGATTCAAAGAAAGGTAAAATGCAAATGACATTTCTCCAAGCACAGGTTCCCCAGCCCAAGGCAACATCAGACTACAAGAAGAAAACATTTGAATTTGATGTGAAAGACATACATCCCATTGACCAAATGGAGATACACAAGCAGACTGGGCAAATGATTTTCTCCACTATCACTAACACTACTATGAGTTTGTCTAAATTGCAAGTTACATTAGCCAATGTTCAATCGCAATTGAAGATGGAAAAGGTCTCTACACTTGCCAAAGACATCAGGATCAAAGTTTTGGAGGACTTCTTGATCAAAGTAGGTTTTGACCCTGCAAACATCAATGCTACAGAAGAGCTTGTAAGGAAAAATAATTTAGACATAACAACATTAAGGAAGCAGTTGAAGTTACCAACTATAGAGGACCCTCTAGCTAAGGACATTGAAGAAACAGAGACACAAAAATCAAACATGATGAAGCTCATCATGGAGCAGAGTGCGTAGTTGAAGCAAATGGAGACAAAGATGGAAAAGATGATCAAAGAAAAGGATAAAGTTGTCAAAATGGTTGTTGTTCCTTTGAAAGCACTCCCTATCACAACAATTCCTACAACTACATCTTCTACAATAAGCATAGGAGAAGTTGTTGATCAGTTGGAAAATGCAGTACAAAACATGTCTCTCCAGGCTAAAGAAATCTAAATATTGTAGGCTCAAGTAAATATTCTACAAGAACAGAAGACAATGACTGAGACTTTCCATGCAGCAGAGCTACAGAGAGCTCAAAACCAGATAGAAGTATGGAGGAAACCAACAACTGAGTCCTCTATTGGCTATACATTAGCCCAAGTCAAAGAGATTATATGGAATAATATTATTGAAAAAATAGATGAAATCTGGCCATGTATCCATATTATATTTGAACAGAAGGAGTTGATGGAGAAAGCCAAGCAAACCATTTCCACTATCAATGCTGAATTGGCAGAAATGCCTGCCACAAACAACCACATCATAAAGTTTCTCAATTCCAAAAACATATATGAGCTGGATGATTTGGGAGTAGATGACAGAACATAAACAATCTTAGAAGTAAAGAAAGTTCTAACCAAGAAGAACTTGGTTGTGCAGCTGACAAAGAAATGTCACACTTTGGAGGTAGCAGTTAATAGGTTTTTCACTAGAATATATATGTTGAACAAGAAAGATCTGCCTTCTTTATTTGTGATCAATGACAAATTAATGATCAGGGAAGATTACAAAAAGAAGCTTCAAGACATTGTAAAGGATACAACCAAGTCTTCCCACATCAAAGGTGTTATGACAGGGAGGTCCTTTTATGAAGCTATCAGCAACATGAGTTTTATCCAAAATGAGATAAAAAACATTTTTGTAGTGAAACCCACTTTCGCTCTGTATATTGAGGTAGACGAGATCTACTGCAAGGTAACAAAAATTGTCATTCTAGATGGGGAGTGGTGGGATAAGTTGTGTGAATTCCAGGATTAAAAGAATAGGTCAACTTCACCAGTGCAACACCTGAATAGTGGCCACTCAACAACTGTTCTCCACCAAAGCAATGCCATGTGTCCAAATCAATTCGCCATATTCACCTCTTTTGATCGTATTGTTTCATTTACATTAGTTTGAAGTCAATAATAGAATGCCATGTAATTGAGGCATTAAATTTTTATTTTATTTTATTTTTTATTTTTTATTTTATTTTTTATTTATTATTTATTTATTATTTTTATTTATTTATTTATTTATTTATTTATTTTATTTATTTTTTATTTATTATTTATTTTTATTTTATTTTTATTTATTTTTTATTTTATTTTTATTTTTTAATTTTATTTTATTTTTATTTTTTATTTTATTTATTTATTTATTTATTTTATTTATTATTTATTTATTTTTTTTTTTTTTTTTGTAAAATTTTGTTTAAATACTTCATTCTATCGAAGTATTGGGGGTTGATTCCTAAACATTGTAACTCTTTCTATCAAGCATTATACTCTTTCCGCATTGCTAGAGCACCATTAATAAAAAGACTCTTCACAGGATACTTGTGTTACGAAATACTGGTAATGTTTTTCCTACTGTAATTGTGTTTTCATTGTTATTCTTCTTATGTTATGCATCTGAAAATCTTATTGTAAAACATGAGATGTGAAAAATAAGATATGTTTTTGAACACCTTATTTGGATTGCATTTACAATCTATATGTTTTCTTCAAAAGTCTAATTGAGAAATTCTTAAATGCTTTTCAATCCATGCTAAAGCACGCCTTTTCCCCATTCCATAATTTAATTTAGAGATCTAGTAAATCTAGCAAGCTTGCCCTATGATTACTCCTTTGAACTTTTGGTGCAACATCCAGCTTTATTTCACTCCATAGCCCATTGGAGAAAGTAATTTGATAAGATTAACCAACCGACCAATCAACCAATTCAAACAAACAACCAAGCATAATTATAACTAGCCTAAAATCAACCTAAAAACCAAGTTAATCATAAAGAGGGAGCCCTCTTTGAAGCTGCCAGGGCTAGATCCCAGCATTCAAAAGTGGTTTAATGTTGTCCAATGTATGTACTTCCACAACCTCAAAAACATAGAATGATAACATCTTCCACCCAATCTCATGAGTACCAGTTGTAGGTGACTTTCTACAACCCTATTTCGGTAGCCCAGTTACAACCAAACTAGATGCTTTCTTTCAAAAAATTTAAAAAAATGAACATTAGATCAACGTTACCTTTTTATGATGGCCCTTTGTCACAACATCGACTTCTTGTAGCATTAACATCCTTTCGCATACTGTATGAATCCATCTCCAAGACATACATTACCAAGGTTCTCCTTTTACAGCATACACATCAAGGTCTTCATTCATTCTTCATGGAGATGTCATGCCTAATCCTTCATGTTATCATATGTTGATCACTTACCTTATATTATGTGACTATAGATACATCTTTCACTGACTCTTGTTCCACCTTCTTCACATATTGCTTTTTCAGGTTCTTCCATACATAGTTCCTTTATCATAGGAACCATGATTACCAACCACCTCATTTTTTCATGAAGTCATATCATGTTGATAATATGTAGAAGAGTTCTAGGCACATTGTCTACATGCCTCCATGTATCATTCATAAGGAAGAGTCCCTTCTTCTTCAATCATGCTCATGAGATAGAGCATTCGACCATTCTATCTGCAACTATAGGATGACATGACTTTATCTAAATATATACATACCTTTTCCTTCTCTTGGTCATCTAAACTTTCTTCTAGCAACTTCCTCTCCTTGATTGAAGATGAAAGTACTTCAATCAACTTGACATGCTACACATCTTTTTCATCATGTCACAATCCTTCTAAATTGTGGATCCCACATTAGGTGGAATGTAGACTATCACTTGCTTCTTCTAAGTAGAGGTGAATCTTTTAACAAATATTTTAATGGATGATCTTGATGATCCTCATTATGCAAATGCTTCTTCTCTAATGATGATGATGTGTGACAACCTCTTATCTTCCTATCTTGCTAGATGACTTGCTTCAATCATTCAAACAATTACTTTGGCTATCCTTATATGCTCTCAATGAAGATGCCATGAGCTACTTCCCTTCTATCATGTACTATGATTGCTTCAACCACATAAACTTCTACTTTGGCTTATCCTTTCATGACTTTATGATGATGTCATCTCAATCTTTGCTATAATGCATCCTATCATGCTCGTGATGCGTTTTACTGTGACTGCTACTTTGTATAAATTGAAAAGAACCGAGTATATGATGTTATCTTAGTCATAATAGAGGTCTTTCTCTTCCTCCTTCTTTGTCTTCTTCTTTTCAGGTTGTTCTACTTCTTCAGTAACATGGGCTTCATTTCTTTCCTTTCTTTTCTTATAGTCCTTCTTGAGTTTAGGACAATTCCTTTGAAATGTCCATATTCATTACATTCATAGCATTGAATCTTAGACATAGCAAGTTTCTTTTAAAACTTCCTTTGAGGCTCAAACTTTCCAAATTTCCCTTTCTTCCTTGCGGTTATTGCATATGCTTGAGTTTGTTCACTTGCTCCAACATCGTTCTTCACCTTTTAATCTAGTCTCTTCAATTTTTCATAATGACCATAGATCATTGAATGGGGTAATTTCCTTCTTTTAATAGATACTCAACACAAAGTTGCCCCATTCACCAGGCTATGCATTGAGTACTATGGTGGTCATCTCTCAATCAAACATCATTTTTGCTAGCTCTAGTAGTTGGTCTCTTATTTGAGATACCCTCATAAGGTATGAGGCTACCCCTTCTTGCTTTAATACCTTCATCTTGTATAATTCAGTTCTCAACGATATAATTTCTCCTGTAGTGCTTACAAAAAACAATTCTATCGATTTTTCATAGATCTCTTTCCGTGTCTTCAATTTTGCTACACAAGGGATGAGGGAATCCTTGATTTCCTTAATAAGGATTCTTTGAGTCCTTATTTCTCCTTTCATCTACTTTGATAGTGCTTGAGATCGTTCTTGAGGAGGTTTGGTGATTGATCTCGTGACATATTCACTAACTTCATTTTCTATGAGGATCAAATCTATTCTCTTCTTGCATGCAAGGTATTTCGATGACACAACTAGTTTGTTGTTCTCCTTACAGAAAGAAGTCATTGTAGATCGAGACATCAAATATAGAATACTTACTTGTTAAGTGAATATGCTCCTTGGATGATGATATCTTCCACTTGATGCCATCTTGATAATGTTGACTTGATGATCTTCTTCAAGATTGGTTGAGATGTGATCCTTTCTTCAATGAGAGGGAGATCACTTTGATTTGATGACGAAGTGCTCTTTTCTTGCTTCCTTTGGTTGACGATTGTAGAATGTGTAAGCTTCCCAAGAGTGCTTTAAGGGAAAAATCCTTCTTTGAATGGAGGTAGGGCTTTTGAGGTCTTCTTCTTCCAAGAGTTGCTTCCTTCAAGATGATGTGTAGATGATATGATCCTTGTGATGGATAGTCCTCATTGATGATCTCCTTGTGCTCGACCCTCGTGTATTCTTCTTCAATTGGATGATCTTAGAGCTTCATTTCCTTGTTGTTGCTATCTTAGCTCTGATACCATGTTGAGAAACCTAGGGCAGCTAGATTAGGGTGCTTTCTCTTACTTTGATAATTGCTTGTGACATTCTTTTACTTAACTTGATGTACTTGTAGTTAACTCCTTCTTATCTTGAATATTATAGTATTCTTTAATCACCAAACAACTACCAAATAATGAAAACCAATGACACAAGAAGACACAAAATGTAAGTTGCTAGCTAGGGCCAAAACCTCTCCTCTTGAGAGGAAAACCCACATGAATTCTTCTCTTCTTATAGAATCTTCAAATGATGAATTCCAAGACTTAAGACCCAAGAACAAGACTCCTCCAAGTCCAAGTCAAGCCTCTTCTTGATGAACATGCTTCTCACAAAGTCAAACCCAAGCCGACCTCGTTTTATAGCAGCTACAACTTCTCCTTCGACTAAAATTTCAGACCTGCAATTATGATTGCAACTTTTGACCTAAGTGTAGAAACCCTAGTTTCACATGTGTGAGAGAAGATGGTGAAATATGGCTTCCTTCTCCTTCACTTGGGGTACTTTACCTTCCTTGATGACTTGGCCAACAAATTAGATCCTTTTGACCCTAATTTTTGGCTTCTTAAGGTGATTGTAATTTATGTTATGTAGCAACAAAATGTGCCCTAGTTTCCCTCGTACATGTGAGAGAAGGTGGCCCAAAAACTCAGATTTCGTCTTTCCTTTTGTCTCCTTGTTTCTCCTTCTACTTCAAATGATGTTAAGCTCTTATATATATATGCTTCTTGTGAGGTCGAGTTGCTCTTCATGAGGGCAACTTGTCACTTGTAGGCTGACTTCCCTTCTTGCACGCCGACGTGGTCTTGAAGGAGAATATTTGATGCTTTTTGACTTATATAAATTTCTTTTACATGATACAAAGTGGCCAATGGGGTCTTTCATATATGACAATGACTCAATTGACTTCTTGACTTAATGACAAACCCTAACAACACTCAATGGATGCCTAATCTACAAATAAATTGACGTTGAGCATGAAACCCATGCTACAAAAATAATAATAATATTTTCCTTCTTTTTACAATATACAAGAATCAAGAGTACATTTCATATTTATGAAGACCGAACCTAGCTACCTATTTCAACAGTGATCTCCAACAAAAAACGTATATCGGAGCTAGCATTCTTTGGAGAGAAAAGATTCTTATTGCTTGATTAAGAACTAACTCATGTCAACTTCAGTGTGAAACACGATGGTGGAAAAGACCTAAAGAAGTTTGGAAAGAATGGGTGTGTATATTTTACACTTAAGAGATAGTGAAATCAAAAAAACATTTTATTTTGGAATATGATGCTTTAAGAGACAATTATAGCAATATGTTAGCATTGATCCTTTGACATTGTCTTCTCGAAAATTAGACCCACACCATCGATTTAAAGAAGAAAGAAACAACAAATTAAAATATCATCGAAACATGGCTTCAAAGCGAATTGTACTTTGACCACTCGACTTAGACAGAAGCCCGAAAGTACTCAATGACATCAGCGTGTTAGAGGGAGTGATACTTTCGTGTTGATTTGGAACCTAAACAAAATTAGTCAAACTTCGGTGCTGGTAGTGGTCATGCCCTATGAACCACCTGTTGTAACTAACAACTAAAAACATGACCAGAAAGAGCATATTCCCCGGCGACAGAATAGTCCCTTTTTGGACCACCTCGATACCTCGTTGGTCTCTTTGTCCAAACTTACAGAGGAACATTTCAGAAGCTGCATTGTTCCCATAGGCCGATCATGTCTACTACGAGCACTGACAACGGCGCACATATTTCCGGAGTCTCTTTTTTAAGCAATGCCGAAGAACTGATAAATTCGGTGCAAACTTTCCTTTTTGACTGCGATGGTTGGTCGATTCATATGAAATGCGTGGACATTATTGTCTTATAGTTTTTTACCTGCGAGGACGATGTCGGGAAATATTTACCCTTTGATTTTGTTATACTGACTGCAGGTGTCATATGGAAGGGCGAAAAGCTGATCGACGGCGTACCGGAAACCTTAGACATGCTTCGGTCGCGGGTCCGTTGATTTAAGCTTAATACCGCAATTTTGTTTATTTCATTCTGTCACTGTGATCAGAACTTATGTACATAACTAAAAGAGTATTTGCTATATTTGCTAGCATACGAAGCTTGGCATGATGAAACTATAGCACAATTTGAATACCAATACGTATTATATACGATTCTGTAGAAAAATATGCAATAAACAAATCAGTATGGCTCCAATACGATGGTATATGTGTCATAAATACGAAAATACACATTTTGTTCCATATTTTGGAAGAATTTCAGCTTCATGCAAAAACGTAGACCAGAAAAAATAATTCATTGTTTGAAAATTTTACAATGGAATTTATGTTTGTAAATATTTGAAGTGTAATTAAAAAATATTTTTGAAGGCTTTAGGGCTTATAGGTGGAAACGAAAAAACCTAATTCATTCTTTGAAAAATTACAATGTAGTTTATATTTACAGATTTTTAGATGTTTTTTCTAAAAAATATTTGGAAGATTTTGGCTGTTTTTTTCGGGGCATTGTATAGAAAATTTGCCAAATTTGGTACTGAATTTCTATGCTGCAAAGGCTGGTGTGACCAAATCTTGTTACCACGGCTGAAACTTTGTGACGTAGTATTGGGAAAAAGTTCAAAATGTCACTTTTGGTTCCCTCGAGAAAAGTCAAATGACGAGGTATTAATGAAGACAAATTTGGAACATCAAATCAGAGGCAAATAACGACTTGGTGAAGCTCTAAACTGTTGACACCTAATCCGAAATGGATGGGTGAACTGGACAGTCATCAAGAAGATGAACTGATCCGTCATGTTTGTGTATATAAATGTGTGTTAGCTAATGAATAAGATATCAGTTTTTATCCCGCTCATTCTGGAGTTACCCTGGCCTGACATGGTATCAGAGCACAGGTCCCAGAAATAGTTGTAACTCCTGCCTGCCTTCTGCTCCTCTGTCCCTGTCCCTGACCTGAAGGAAACCCCTGCCTGACAGAAACGCTGCCACTGCTGTCTGGTGTTAAACGCTCAGGTGTCATTTGAAAACGGTCATTGTCCTCGGCGCGCCCCAGCTCAGAGGTATCACTGTTTTAATTATATCGTACCACTGTTCTTTATTACCGCCATCTGTTTGCATGGTGTCGTTGGGATGGATTAAAAATGCTTCCTCGTCTCTTACCCGTACATATTCTGCTCTGGAAAGACTTTCATTCAAAAGACAATTCTCTGTGTAATAAACTCATGATGATGGTGTCGTTGGAGTTTCATTTTGGCGCTCCAAGCCTTACGGTTACCTAGCCCGTAGCGCGTGTTTTTTGGCATTAAAAGGCAGTGTATTTTTGCTGTAGAAAACCGTGGCATTTTTGCTGTAGAAAATCGTGGTATTTTTCAAGTGTCTTTCGAAACGCTGGTTAACACTGTTCGGCATTTTATTGAAACACTGTTTTGAAACGCTGTTTAACATATATGAAACGCTGCCCGGCATTTTTTTGAAACGCTGGTTAGCTGCATGTATTAAAGACATTTGAAAACAATCAATGATCTTCGCTATCTCTGGTTTTATGTGCTGTGGCTGTTGAAATTTTGGGTGGTTGATATGCCATAAGGTTAGTGCGGGACTTTGAAAGCCGATTTGTCAGTGCTGGCCCATTGGTAAACGGCCATTTTACAAAGGATTCCTTTCTGACTGTTCTCGAGGACCAAGTTTATTGAAACAACAATATAGATTATAGTGAAGCGCTCAATTTTTTTTTTAAAGCAGAGATATATATATGGTGATATATGTAGCAGAATTTTTCTCCATATCAAAATTATTTTTTAAAGCAGCGGAAGTTTTTTAAGAGCAATTTTTTTTTCGCCATTAGAAGTATATATCAGCAAATTTTTTTTATATCAGCAGAAGTAACCTTTTACAGAATGCATTCAATCATCTCTATGATAGGAATAGTTCTCACTGGCAAGGAGAACTATCCTGACTGGTCCCGGATGGTACAACACACCCTCATTTTCAATGAGCTGTGGAAAGGAGTGTGTGTCGGAGAAGGAGACAGTGACCCAGAAAAGCCTACATCAGACAAAGAGCTTGCCATCTGGGAAAACAAGAACAGCAAAGCGTATGCATTAATAGCAGCGTCTGTAAATAAGGAGGTGAGTCGTCACCTTACAACATGTTCAACTGCCTTTGAAGCTTTATAAAAGCTGAAAGAGCTCTATGACTTACATTCTGCACTTGAAGTCGTGCAACTTATGATTAAACTCTTCACTCTTGAACTGCAAAATAATGATCCTCTTGCTCTTGCATCTGAAGTAAATTCTATAATGCATGATATAAAATCCACTAAGGTTGAATTGGATAGTCCTCTTATTGCTTTTCTCAAGGCACTTTATCCTACTTACTCCAATTATCTTGTGTCATTGCAAGCAAATGGAAATCTCAAAGATATAACCTTTGACTCTCTTGTGAAAAAAGTTTGCTGAAAGAGAGAAAGCTTTTGGAAAGAAGATAGCCCCTGAATATTCTAAAGAGGCTGTGTGCCTTGCTCATAAACAAAAGTATCCTGCTCATGATTCTACAAGAGGAAGAGGTGGTCGAAGAGGAAGAGGAAGATATTTCAGAGACAGGGGGGGCAGACATTCTCAAGGAGAAAAGGCATATTTGCAGTGCATACACTGCAAAATAAATGGATCACATGATGCCTCTACATGCAAGCTACCATGGGACAAATTGAGCAGAGAAGAAACCAACAGAAAGGTAAAAATGATGATACAGACAAAGGTAAAGCACCTGAATCCGCTCACTATATTGAGGCACAATGTAAAATTGGAGTAAATGAAGATTTGTTTAACACTTCACTTGCTTCCTGGAAAAATGACTGGCTGCTTGATTCAGGAGCAACCTGTCATATGACTCATAGAAAAGACTTTTTTGAAGATTTCACTGACAATGTTGATGGAGTAGTTTACTTTGCAGATCAGTCAAAAATCAAGCCATCAGGGCTTGGCACAATCAGGCTTAAACTGCTTGGTCTCCCAGACTTTCTTCTTGATCATGTTTTATATCTCCCACAGCTCAAGAGAAACTTGTTGTCCTTGGTCCACATCCGCCAGCAAGGTCACTCCATTCATATGTTTGATGGCAAGCTTGAGGTGAGAAAATCGTCTAATCACTCACTTGTCATGAGGGGAATAGAAGAAGAAAGACTTCTCAAACTGCAAGGAACATCTGCTCATAAACAACATTTCTCATATATTTCCTGTCATGAAGAAGGTACACTTCCATCAATTTTATTATGGCATGCTAGATTTGGACATTTAAACTATGACAGTCTCCATTTATTGAAGAAAAATCGTGTTGTTGGTTTGCCTACAATTCCTAGAAAACTTAAGCAATGTGATGCTTGCATTCTAGGAAAGCATAGCAAACAGTCATTTCATGACTCACATTCAAGAGCACATAGGAAGCTTGAACTTATTCATTCAGATTTATGTGCTCCAATGCCTGTTCCTTCTGCAAATGGAAATAAATATATCATGACATTTATTGATGACTACACCAGAATGTGTTGGGTTTATTTATTGAAGAACAAATCTGATGCTTTCCTAACATTCAAGGATTTTCATAAATGGATTGAAAATGATGCACAATCTCATATTGGGTCTATTCGCACTGATAATGGAAAAGAATATACATCAAATGAATTTGAACAATATCTTCGCCAACATGGGATTAAACATCAAACAACTGTGCCTTATAATCCCCAACAGAATGGTGTCGCTGAAAATGAATAGAACAATTTTGAATATGGTACGATCCATGTTTTTTTTCAAAAATGTAAAGATAATGTTTTGGGCTGATGTTGTTCTATGTGTTGCATATATAAGAATAGATGTCCATCTAGTGCTATAAGAAACAAGACTCCTTATGAATTGTGGTATGGACATGTTCCTTCGGTCAAACATCTCAGGATTTTTGGTTCCCCCTGTTATGCTTTGATACCAAAGGTACATAGAAACAAACTTGGTGCTAGAAGTCGTAAGTGTATTTTCTTGGGGTATTCAAATACCTCCAAAGCATACCGCCTCTATGATGAAGAAAATAAAAAGTTTGTTATATCTAGAGATGTAATTTTTCTTGAATCATCAAAATCTGACAATGTTGTTGAGCGGCAACTTGATCGCTTGGATAGATTCGCAAAAATGAAATCATTTCAAGAATTTGAAAATCAGATTCCACATCTTGAAGGGGGGATTCCTATACTAGATCAACATGTGGAATCTTCTTCTGAAGAAAATTCTCCCCCGTCTGAAACTCCAACAACGGATGATGCTTTAAGTGATGTAATTGATAGAATTGGGAGACTCAATCTTGATTCACTCCCAACTCAATCAACAGAGCATCCTGGACCATCTCAGAAAGGTCCCCCAAAGTGGCTGACAAAGACACTTGAAAGTGTTCATCCTGATGAAATTGGAAAAACAGGAACCAGAAATGCAAATCGACAAAATGGAGGTGATGTCGATGACTCTAATTCACCTATTGATATCGATGTTTCTTATGATTGTGAATTGAACTTGTCTACAGATTTTGAACCAACTTCCTTTAAAGAAGCTGCTTCTCATGATGGATGGAAAGAAGCAATGCAAAAGGAGTATGATGCCCTCATAATGAACGGCACTTGGAAGCTGGTTGATCCTCCATTTGGAACCAAACCAATTGGCTGCAAGTGGGTCTACAAGAGCAAGTACAAAGCTGATGGCTCACTTGACAAGCACAAAGCTAGGCTTGTGGCAAAAGGTTTTGCACAGAAGGAAGGGGTCGATTATGAGGAAACTTTTGCTCCCATAGCAAAATGGGCCACCATCCGGACACTCTTTGCACTAGCAGCTCAGAACGGTTGGAAAGTCCATCAAATGGATGTAAAAACTGCCTTCTTGAATGGAGATCTAAAAGAAAATGTTTTTATGTCCCAGCCTGAAGGATTTGCTGTGAAAGGACATGAACATAAAGTATGCAAACTTGTGAAGTCCTTGTATGGCCTCAAACAAGCACCACGAGCCTGGTATGAAAAGCTAACTGAGCATCTTCTGAAACTCAACTTCAATCATTTTGATCTTGATGATGCAACTTATTTGTCAAGAAAGTTGGCAAAACAGTTGTATATCTTGTGGTATATGTAGATGATCTTTTAATGACAGGGAACAATGAAAGCTATATTGCATCCATAAAGAAAGAATTAGGAAAAAGTTTTGAAATGACTGATTTGGGCTATGTTCATTACTATCTTGGCATTGAAGTAACCCAACATCCAAAATCCATATTTCTTTCTCAAAAGAAATACATTGGAGATTTGTTAAACAGATTTGGCATGACAGAGTGCAATCCTCTTTCTACTCCAATGGAACAAAACTTAAAGCTCACATCTATTGAAGGAAAGGAATTTGAGGATGCAACAAAGTACAGACAGCTTGTAGGAAGTCTCATCTACCTCACTACTACCAGACCAGACATTTCATTTGCTGTTGGAATCCTCTCCAGGTTTATGCAAAAGCCTTGTGAGGGACATTGGTCTGCTGCAAAAAGAGTTCTAAGGTACTTGAAGGGAACTCAAGACCTTGGAATCAAGTATACACAGGTGGACGACTTCAGCTTGATTGGATACTCTGATTCAGACTTCGATGGAGACAAAGAAACTGGAGTATCTACTTCAGGATATGCTATGAGTCTTGGATCAGGAGCTGTCTCTTGGAGATCACGCAAACAATCAGTTCCAGCAGATTCCACAACAGAAGTAGAATACGTGGTAGCAGCTGAAGCAACGAAAGAAATTGTGTGGCTCAGAAAAATTCTTGAAGATTTGTAGGTGAAACAAGTACAATCAACTCCACTCATGATTGACAACACCTCTGCAATAAAGTTGGCCAAGAACCCAAAATTCCATGATCGTGCAAAATTCCATGATCGTACAATGCACTTTAATACTAAATATCATCTGATCCGACATCATGTTGAGGCCAAAACAATCCATCTTCGTCATTGTTCCACAAATAAGCAAATTGCAGACATCTTCACCAAAGCGCTTGGAAGAGAAAAGCTTGAAAGATTTAGAACGATGCTTGGACTCACCAACATCCCTTCAGATAAGGGGGGGAATGTTGACACCTAATCCTCAGTGATTGGGGGAACTGAATGTGAACAGTCATCAAGAAGATGAACTGAACGATCACATTCATGTATATAATAGATAGCTGGCTAATTGAATAAACGAATCAGTTTTCTGGAGTTACTCCTGGCCTGACAACAGTGTTGCAAGATCCTTCCCCCCCGCAAGGATTCAAGCCCAGAACTGCATCCTGTACGAATCCTTGGGCGATCCTCCGACGAAATCGCAGATCCGAAAATCGGATCCTCGGTTCCACCGTTTTGAAGCAAATTCCTAGAAATCCGGAATTGTGTACAGGTCTGAATTCCTGTTCCGCAGATCTGGAAAAGGATACACCTTGGATCCGTGGAGGTTCGGGCACAGATCTGGAGGGAGATGGGCTGTTCCTAGGGGGCTTGATTTCTAAATTTTTATTTTTATTTTAATTTTTTCTTTGACTTAAGTTGGGTTAGGACTTTTCGACTTTTCAGACACTCCCAAGGTGCTCCCTTGATGATCCCTCATGGTAATATTAAATTCTTAAAATAAAAGGATGAAAAAAAGGCTTAGGATGTTGGAGAGTGGTTTCAGCGTCATCGGACTTCATATGGAGAAAATAAAATTTCATATCCTATTCAAAATTCAGTGGACTTAACAGTTTTCAGGAATTCAGGATCAATGGGATTGTGGCAATTTATTAAATTATATCATGTATGATGGTATGTAATTAGTATTTAATCAAGAACAACAAGCCCTATGTGTACCCTAGTGTTGGTGGTGTTAATTCAATTGTTGAACTCCTTTGTCATGGCCTTAGCAAAAATTTACCTTTCAATCAAGTCAAAATCATTGATCAAGCATGCTAAGCTTTTTCTATATGGTTGATGCTCAAATAATTAATCATTGATGTGAAATGGATGCCATATCTATCTTGATTTATGTACAAATATGCATGTTTTCATATCTTCTACAACTAATTTCGTATTTTGGATGTTTTTCTTAAATACAAATGCAAAAAAATTATATGAAAATATTGGACGCTTCGCTTCCAAAAAATTGTCCCCACTTCGTGCAACATTGGTTCAGAAATCTATACGGCAGCTTCTCTAAAATATGTAAAGAAATATATGGCACCTTTAAAAATCATGGTTCTGAAATCTGTGTGGCAGCTTCTCCAAATTTTTGTATGGTAATGTACGGCTCCCTTAAAAAATTTGCATGGTGTCTTCAATGTGATATCTCTCTGCTCTATAACGCAGTTTTTGAGACCATTACTGGATAGGCCAGTTGCTAGGGCCTTCAGTCTCTTTTAGTCATGGTTCCTTCACAACCCGGTGTTGATACCATGTAAGAAAAATAAACTAGAAAATAAGAGTGGGAATCGTACAGCTGGAAGAGAGAACCATCAAATATTTGTTCATTAAAAGTAGAATAAATTTTTTTACATTTATACAAGTGAAGAGCGAAAGAAGTTATATAAAGTCTTTCCATTAATTTATTTATTAAACTGAAGTACTGTATTGTACTTTTATTTATGTAACTGAGAATGACTACAAACATACACTAACAAAATGTTTGTAAAGAAACGTCCCAGATATTTCTGAAACATTTGTGTTGAGTAACAATTATTTTTTTGAGCATATAGTTTTTTCTGTTCTGTAATAGAATATTTGTAGTGAAAACTTCCATAATTTATTTCTGATGGTATGTAACTCTTGGGGATCTTCTCTCAAATAACTCTATTTAGATTTGAAAGCAGATGGGCGATATGTCATAAACTTTTTTGGCAATGGTATTGACTTTGGCGATATCTTGTGGCAGTTTGGAAAAGTTCAGATCTCAGATGAGGAAAGACTTCATGCATTTACCACTGCATATGATGCTGGCAAGAAATTTGTTGAAGGTTGTGCTAAGTGTACACTGTCTTCTTTGCAATATGTTAAATGACTAGCAATTTCTTCATTAATGGAAGTAAAAATATGTTTTAGTATCGCATCCATCCTAAAGTGCTAATCTGTTTATACTGACTGAGCCTCCTATCCTTCTCATGTGCTTTCCAACTTTTCCAGGGACTGGGTATTCTTTACCTGCAAGATTGGATGAAAAAATTTTGTCAGGCCATTTGTTGCGTTTGTGTTTGGAGCACCAGAAGCTTTCCCAGTCATCCTGTGCGAAATACAATATTTACAAGGTTATTTACCATGAATAATTGTAGAACATCTGGTTTTGTTTGAGGATATAGTGTAAGAATGCGACAGTTCTCTTAATCTCAAGTTTTGGTTGCATGCAGGATTCAAATACATACGAGATGGCATTAATGGTAGAACCCCTTCTGAGACTTCAGGAAAAGGTTAATGTTCTCCTGAAGGAGTTTCATGAACATCCAATGTTGCAGCAGATTCTACAAATTATTGGGACACTTCTTGGCATCTCTCTTAATTCTCCATTAATGAAAGTTAGTTTCTTCGTCCATGGAAGCAAATCACAGCTTTATTTCTTATCTCTTTAGAATACAATTTAGATAATTTCATTTTCAGATTGTACTTTAATTTTGACAAACATGGAACATACTTTATGCAGGCCCTCATTGGTGTGCAATTTTTACTCCATAGATCACAACTATATGAGGAAACTGCGTCAAGAATGGTTTCTTTGAAAGGTATTCAAGGTTCTTATTTGGTGAAAGTTCTTTGCATTCATTTCTGTTGGACCTCACAGGATTTTTCATTTTTGCAGATGAACTTAATCCATTATCATCCTTAGTGAGTCGTTGGAGGAAGATTGAATTTGAATGCTGGCCTACTTTGCTGGATGCAGTTGAGCAACAACACAAGGTTGATGCTGAGAAGGTCAGTTATAAGCTTGATATTGTAGTTGGAGTTTGAAATTTTGTGATTAGATTTTTACCATTATGACCATATAGTTTTGGCAATTACAGTTGTGGTTTGCCTTACACTCAATACTATTTCGGAGAATGCCTGTTGATCCAGATTTGGAAATCAACTCTACAATTTTGAGGTACAAGCTTTATATTTTTGCTTGTATTTGTTGGAGAAACTTGAAAGATATACAAGTTGAGGAATCTTTCCTAACTTTCTTTGTGAACTTGTAGTATCGAAGAGTTTATGCAAACTGCGACCATAGGAGAGTTTGGGAAACGCTTGGAGCTCTTGCTTATGTTTCATGGGCAGTTTTCTTTACAAATCTACTTGGAATCATACCCTATAGATATGCCAAAGTAATAGTTTACCTGTCTTAATCTTGTTATTATTCTACGATTTAATACTTCTCCCGAGATTTTTTAGTTGTGAATATATATTTTAACTTGCAACATGGCTTTGGGATAATTAGGCGATCAACTGAAAGAGGGCCTGTTAAGTTTCAAGGATTTATTCGCTTGTCATTATGGAGCTTATTGTCTAATGGAATTTTTCTAAATGAATTGCTTGAGAAGGGCATTTCAGATGGATACTTCTGCTATTTTACTGACTGCATTTCTTACATTTGCAGAACCCTTGCTATAAAGCTTTCACAAATTACATACAACATCTTTGGGTATTATGTGCAGTTCTTACCTTTGTAAGTATTTCTGTGCTTTTCGAAAGGAGTACACCTCAGAGTAGAAATTTTATTTTGATTAGGAGTATTCCAAAGAACTACAGTGATTCAAAGTATGCTATAGGGATTTAAGCTGCTTGCTCAACCAATGCAACAAAAAGTATGATTGCTGATGTCTTGTTTTCTTCTTCCTTACTAGAACGGGCCTCACTTTTATTTCTTGCAGGATTCTTCAATCACTCGAAGCGGGTAGAAAACTTGTTGAGAAGGAGTTGAAAGATTGTTCAGATCTTTGTAAATGGGAGGGAAATTGCTACTATTCAATTGAATCATATAAGAAGACACATCAAAAGCTTCAGAAACTAGTTCAGAAATTCAATGTAAATATATATCTCATATTTCTTTTCTGTGTAAAGGCATGCCCCTTATATTGCATGAAAAAGTAATATGATTACATGAGATTATTAATTGGCTATAACTGTAGATGAATACCCATTCCAAGATAAGCAAGCAGAGTGAATGTGAATACCTTAGTACCTAGCGTAGGAGAATTTATCTGTGTTCTACACTGCTAGATCAGCTTAAAATGTACCAGACTCTGCAATGTGAAGATTACCTGAATCATCATTAATGGTTTCTCTACATCTCATCCAAAGGAAGGTGATCCTGTTAACCTGATAGCACCTAGTTTCACTGTAAGTAAAACAGTTATCTATTCTGAGAAGACTAATTACAACTTCAGAAAGCATATTTTGCTATATCTTCCTTCTGCAAGTTTGTGCACAGACCATTAGTTAGCTATGACTTTTAAAGTCTGGCTTAAACTTGGTTATCAACATCCTGAGATTCCCAGATTGAACATGATTCTTTCTGTTCGTATGCCTTGACATAGTTTAATATTCTGTAACATGAATCAACCATCCCTTTTTGAATCTTTCTACTATTGGGGGTAAACTGGTCAACTTTTACCTGTTCATATAGTGTTTTAGTCTCATAACAGAAGATGGACTTGCCAAAAGTCCATTTGTAATCCTTTTAAATAGGTCCTCTTCTAACCGTTTGCAGTTTAAAACTTTTGGATTAACTTTGTACAGCTCCATAAATGAGACTTCACATACAGTTGCAAGTCATTAAGATCCAAGAGTGATTGTCAAAGCTCCATTATTGTTCTCTGAAGACATTCTACCTAACATTCAAAATTCTTGCAAGTATGGGTGATTTTGATCATTTACAAGCACTGGGACCTCCAATTATGTCACAAATCCCAAAGGGGTCCTCTTGACATTACTATATAAGCAACTGATCCTATACTATATCTAGTCAATGTTTACCACGGTTTTTAGAGACCTGACCACCCATCTGCTGCCAAAACTTCTTGTGTATAGATACTAGTCCAAGACTTCCTCTGTTCTTCAAAAATATACAAATTTCGAAGGTGTCTAAATGTGATTCCTTTTTCCATCTGCTTTTCCCATAGGAACATCCTGAAAACTGTCTCCAATATTTTGTAACATATAGGAGAGGGAGAGAAGTGGGAGAGCGAAAAATTGGGCAATTCCAGATCCATTAATAACATCCCTTTTCTTCAATAACTTAAACTAATTTTTCTTTTGCAAAGGTGTTGAGGCAGCGTACTATTCTTTCTTTGATTCCTGTGATGATTTTGGAGTGAAGTGAATGTTGAGTCATTCACATGATGAACATAGAGATTGTGAAAATTCTTACACTCGAAGAAACCCCTACTACAACAAATCTAGATCTACTTCACCTACTTGATTGTCTAACATATATTATCAAGTTATTCCTTTGAACACTGAAGCAAATTACTTCTGCAGCCTATACTAATTAAATATTTAATCTCATGAAATAGAAAACAGAGAAAAGAACAAGATACATAGGACACACTTATTTTGGGACACAATAGTCCTCGGAAAAACCCAATGCAGGAAACCTGGTGCAGTAGTTTTGAGGGTTTATTATTATGTAGGAGAAATATCTGAATACAACTCTAGGATGCTCATCTAGAAATCCTTTACAGAGAAAATACTGACAGAAAATCTGACTGAGTTTTCATCCCGCTGACCTGGCACAAGCTTGGCTCTACGTCAGCCCTGCGTCACCTTCTCTTCTCTCGACTGTTTTGGCAGTTCCCGACTGTTCTGGATTCTGCATGACATGCAGTTTTCTTGCGTCAGCTCTCCCGGCTACTGCGCTATCTCTGCGTCAGCTCTCTCAGTTGTTTTGGTAGTTCCCTACAGTTCCCGACAGTTCCCGTCAGTTCTGGCAGTTCCCGACAGTTCCGACAGTTCTGGATTTTGCATGACAGACAACTCTTCTGCGTTAGCTCTGGAAGCTCTCTTCGCCTCTCTGTTAGTATTCGCCAGAAAGTCCTCCCAGATTCTCACTGCCCCTCTGCTACAAGATCTCTTGAATCGATTTTCCTCCTAAGAACTTCTCACCTTAGAAAATCAATTTCTTCAATCTTTATGTGTGTGTTTCCAAATGAACCCCAAGCTTCCATTTTATACTTTTCCTGTTAAGTCTTCAACAACCGAGATTAATTCTCTAATCAATGGCTAAGATTAAAACATGACTTGATCTACCTTCTAGATCATTCTCACCCATATTTTGATTAATACCCATTAATATTTTAATTTCCCTAAGTTTAAACTTAGGGACCCCATTAAAAATATTAATTGTTTTAATAAAATGCAATCCGGTGGAATTTCACCAAACGGTTTTTGGGTTCTTTAAAACTCATGTGCCTTAGCCTCTCCACCATTTTTCAAGTCTAGAGCACTTCTGATGCTACCAAAAGCTAACTGTCTCTCTTAGCAAGGAATGTACTCTAGCAACAACGTCCACCTGCATGTTGCTATGTTTTTGAAGCACCTCCTTTCTGCATTACTGCTGCCACCAACACTGTGTTGCTACTGCCACTATACTACTGCCCATGACACTGCCACTGCCACTGTTGCATTTGTACTGCAACTCCCTCTCAAATGTTGCATTTGCAATGCTGCTAGCATTGCCACTGTTAACACTGCATCTGTACTGCAACTTAGATGCTGAGAGAAGCAACTAAAAAAATCCAAAATTAACTGAATTTAACTGTGTTCAGCGTAATACAATGAATGTTGGAATCTGACTGTTGCTGACCCTTTGAGTCTTCTGCACTGCTGCTGACTTCTGCACTATGTCAACTGCACTGCTGCCAACCTTGCTCTGCGCTGATCTATCTCTGGTCCCAAGCCACTCATCTGTCCTCCAAACACTCCACTGCATTATCTGACACTAAGTCCATCTCGCTACTGTTGAATCTTGGGCTCCTATAGCAAGGAATTGATCCAAGAGGTGGACTTCTCAAGGATTTTGCCCACATGTAGTCATCTCGACTACAACTCAATATCGCCCCATCTCCCTCCTAGAGATGCGTGGGCACTCATGGCAAATCCATCCTCATCAATCTTTGCTGAAGCAGCCTTAGGATCATATTTCTCATCCTTGTCCTTTTTCTTCAAAGGAGACTAGGATGCATAGTGTTCCAGCTCACCACCTTTTGCTTGGCTTATGCTGGCCCTTCGACGTTAGAGTTGCATTCTCCTCCTCCTCCTTCATCTTTGTGCCACTCCCACTGCTGCCACTGAGGTTGACCTTCACTAGGTCTCTCCTTAACTCTTGTTGGAGAGCCGCCGACATCTCCTCCCATGAAGGTAGTTTTTCTCTGCCCAATATGATTTGAATTTTGGACGAAAACTTGCCATTCATCTGAGACTCCATTCAGGGCTATCCTCACCATCGCGGTTGGCTGAGGAGTGGACCCCGCTACAGCAAGCTAGTCTCTAGTGTCCTGAAGATGTTGAAGATAGAGGTTAACACATTCTCCTTTTTGCATTAAGTTTCGCTGCAACTCTGCTCTAAATACATCTTCCGTTGTTCGGAAGAGCCTTCATACAAAGATGACAAGGCTTCCCACATCTCCCAGGTTGTATCCTTGCTTTGCAAGTGTGGGACTTCATGATCTCAAACTCCATCGAGAATGAGCCTCTTCACCTTCCCCTACTCGGCCTTGTACTTCTTTTGATCGTTGCCAGCAAGAACAACTACAA
>APFE031701585.1:0-100701 GCA_000404065.3 Pinus taeda | reverse complement strand
AATGGTCATACGTTTGAATGACTTACTTAACGCAGTTGAATCCCAAAATGATATCTAATATAATGCACTGCGTAATCCCCCATACTTAAATTCAAAAAGAGTCATGGGATCTCTACTTGAATGGTTCATGAGGCACAATACTTGCTAAGGTTTTGCAAATGGGGTAGCAAGCTAAGTGGGCTTGATTGTGGGAAAAACTCCACAGTTAAGCGCGCTTGAGCCAGAGGAGTTCTGGGATGGGTGACATCCTGGGAAGTCCTGGTTACCGGGTGCAAGCCCCGGAAGTGATGATTTATGCTATGTGATTCGTTCTCCACATTTCACTAGTTTCAATCCCACTTCTTCACCCCTGTGAGCATCACTCGATGCAATGAGTGCTAAGTGAACTATTCAAAAATCATGAGAAATTAGTCAATTACGACTACCTCTCATGGAAATGGTCATACGTGAATGACTTACCTAACGCAGTTGAATCCCAAAATGATATCTAATCTCGAGGGTAGTTAAAACTCTTTTACTTCTACTAATTTTTAATTATAATCACAAAGATAATGATTTGTAAAACTTGTACAACTCATCCATAATAACTGCACTATCAAGTGGAATTTTCCCAATCTCCAAAAGATACACCACCCATAACTCATAATACGACCCAATCATTCTTATTCTGCTAGGAAACAATATTTCCATAACAACTTGATATTCTTTAGTACTTTTGGAGAACATGGGAAAGTCTCACTTCAGTGATATTAAGAAGAAATTAAGGATTGTCTATTGTTGGTCTATATTTATTAGAACTCTTGAGGTTTCTCTTAATAAACCTACTTGTGAAAGCACTAAAGGATAGTTATTTATCATTTAGAACTTCATCTAGTTCCTTGGTTATTTCTTAAACAAACCTAGCCTCCCCTTGGGCTCCATTTGATGAAATTTGTTCACTCTAATAACCCTCTCACCTTGAGAGTAATGTTGTTGTTATATGGCCACTGATTTGGAAATGTACCTTTCTAGATTTTCCTATATCCATTTGGTCTGGTGGACAAGTGAGTGATATATTAGTTTTTTTTTTGTTGACCTTGGGACATTATGATGGTGCATGTGGATACTCTTTTTTCCACTCCTCTAATTGATGGATTGCATGGAGGAATCCTCATAATTGTAGGTTTGGTTCTTTGACTCTCTCCCAGAGTAAAAAATAATTATGTTGTGGTCTCCTACATGATTTGTAGACATGAGTACAATTACTAAACTAAATCATTGTAGTGTTCGTGTACTTCTATAGCACAAGCTTTATAATCATCCACTTTGACACTTGCTTGCTTCATGGAATTTGTTTCTAATTTTAACATATTTAACTATTTATCCAATTTAATAATTTGAACATCCTTCTACTTGACCTATTGTAGGATAATTTGTACATTTCTCTTAGTTTCCTGATAGAAACAAGTTCTCGTCGAAGCCATCGCAAGAGGATCCTTTCTGGTGTTTGGCACACAATCCTCTTTGTAATGATGTGGATTAATGGTATATGTGGGGTCTCATGTGTCTTGTTGGTATGTTGTACATTCTTTTTCATTGTGTGAACTAATCTGAACATGTTCAATTTCACCATCTTCTCTCTTTTTGCTTACACAATGACCATTTCTATCGTCGGTGAATGTCCTCCTATAATTTTTGGGATTGTTGAAATTAATCATTCAATGTCCATGTTGCTTGAGTCTTTCTTAATTGATTTCTCTACTTTTTCTTGCTGAGCCTAAAGAGCATATACTCTGAGTTTAGTCTTGGTTTCATCTTGTATTTTTTTTTCTCTTCCTCTCCTTTTCTTTGTTCTTTGATTCTTGTCCTTCCTTCTCTCTCCCTCCTCATTTCTTCCTCTTATTGGTCTCTAAGTTATATATCACATGCTTCTTAGAGAGATTCTTGGGATATCTATGTTGCCTCTTATTTTTGTCTTAGATTCTCCTATTCTTTCTCAACTACTTCTTTCCTAGTTACTTTCTCCTGAGCCAATGCTTCTAATTTTTCATGATCCTCTTCCACATTTTTGTGTAGGGTTATAACTGATTTTTGAAATAACTTTAAAAACTTCTAGGCATTTTTTTTCTTTTCTTCCTCTGCCTATAAGGTCTCTAACTAATATGCCCATTTGTATTTTCATGATTCTTAATAGTGGACCTAGGATAATATTTGTGGAATGTTATATCTTTTAAACATAAAAGTATGAGCACACTTGAATCTTCATTTTTGTGGTTGATGTCTTTTAGTTGATATGCTCCCAACTGGAATGGCATGTGTATCCAATTATGTTTATTGGTTCTTTAAAGTGCACCACCTACCCTTGTGTAAACCCGATAAGTTATTTCTTGTAAGACCACATGATCAGTTACAAATTTGGAAAGTGGGTGTGGAGGCTTGGTTGCTCCTAAAACTTTAATGAAAGTATCATCCTACTCCACAAACCAATCACCAACTATATATATTGATTGTCTAGCCCTTTTTGACATCTAACAAGTAGCTTCATTAAGGAGGGCTTTGTACAATGAGATTAAGAAATCATGGCAGATCTGTGTGTAAACCCGTGTATAGCAATCTTCCTAAAGGATTTTGCAATAAATGTGTCTTGGCTCCTCATGGGTGGTTCATCTCCAGTTGATGGCTAGGAATGCCATCTTATCACAAATTGCATTCAATAGGTATGAAGCCATGTCATAATGGGGTTGTTAGCCTTCTCTATGATTCTAAGCATTCTCAATGCTATCCTTCAAATTTCTTGCTAAGATATATTCCTAATTAAAGATTATACCCTCAACAACCACAATATTCATCAATAGATCCCAAACTTCAAGAATTTTTTTAGAATTTACCAACAATATAATTGGCATAACATGGCAGTCACAAGATAAAATGGAGTATGTAGCATGTTTACAGGGTACTCTCTACTGCCCCCTGCTCTAAATGTTTCTTTATTTATCCACTACTTCTTGAGGATATCTCTGGGAATGATCATGAAGTTCCTCATACATTCTTCATATAAGGACACCTCCCCTCTAGGTAACTTGTAATATAACTCTATGTTAGAAGCACGAATGATGCTAGATGTTTCCCATTGTTTTCTCTTATCACAACTTCCTTTGGATTTGAATGTTGCACCAGCCACTTCTACTTTTACACATGGAAAAATTGGTAGGTGTGTTGCTACCTTTGGTAACCAAGATCCTCTCACTAACTTGTAAAATTTTGTATATGTATCATTGGTAGGGAGGTTACCTTTATGAAATTTCTTGTAGATCTCTAGCCATGCTTAAGAAATGAACTTATCTATGAAACCCAAAGTATCCCATAACTTTGGTCTAGAGGAATTCTCTTGGTCTCATCATTCGAGCTTTCGAACATTGGGGTTTCACCAATCTTTATCTTGTCTGCATGGATGGTTTTACTGCAAATCACATGAAATAAATAAGCACACATTATTTTCGTTAGTTCATCATGCAATATGCTTGGTGCTAAGAGGTCTAGGCTATGTGTTTGGTTGGGTTTTAGGAGAAAGCACTTTTAATGGTGAGGAAAATTTAGAATATGGGGTTCAATATCTTTACTATGATGGCTGAGTGCTTTCCTCATGGAAAAGATCATTGAGAGGTTATGGATACAACTATGGTTTATGGGAAAAAGAAGCTTACTCATTTATCTGGCTCAAAAGATAAAAACTAGTTAAAAATTATAATAATAAAAAAACGTGTTAGAAACATGAAATTGGCTCCATGAACAAAAACCCTAGGTGCTTTATGTGAATCCTCTATTTTGATAGAAATTTTTCTATTGTTTTATATCGTGTTTGGTCTTAGGAACACCTCTCTAAATCACCTTCAATGACATTTTGCCATATTTTGCTCACATAATAATTTGGTATTTTATTGGTACTTTTAATTTTTGAAATTTATGTAAATAATTGCATTATAGAACATTTTTTTAGGATTCAATAAAATTTGAAATCATCATTTATTATGGTACTTGTAGGAAGTAATTATGAGATGGTAGGATTCCCATTCGCTTGACCCAAAATAGTCTTGAAATAGCCAGTCAACATGGTCACTCCAAAATGGGTTGGGAAATCCACCCAAATTTTATTTTTTGTGATTCAATCCACAATTTGAGCACTCAAATAGGTTGAAATGATCATATTATATCTTCAAAATAGGTTGAAATCAATATCTAAGAGGATTTTTGGGCAGCTGATTATGTTTTTCCCTATAAAGGCAAGCAAACCATGCTTGCCAAAACAAGTTTGTATTGTTGAGACATTGAAATTTCAATTTGAGAGATTAACTTTCATTTTGAGACTATTTCAAGTTATTTTGATAAATTTATGGAGTGTCTTTATGTTCCAACCACTGGTAGAGGCGAATTGTTCTTGTTGAGTTGTGGAATGACCCCCACCACTCAAGTTAGGGCACTATATTTCATTATTGTTCATAATATTGGTATAAATTTGTTTTTATTACTTTTTATTTCCATATTTTCATTTTTAACATGCTTACGTCATATTATAAATATTCATGTGCAAAAATTTCCATATAAATAGTTGCGTCGAGAGGCACTCTCCAACACAATATGGTAGAGATGTTGCAATGTAATGTAATGACCTATACAAATTTTGACTCATTCAAAATAAAATGAAAATAACTTCAAACTATGTTAAGTTACTGTGGTTTTGGAGCTTCAGGTTTATGAGAACCCATGGTATTGGCCCATGGTATTCATGTGGAATATAGCTTATTTAAAGGGGAAATTAAACAAGCCTAGATCCATCTCAACTCTGGATCTACATAGTGCTCAGAGGGATCAAATATCTTGAGATGTGAGACTCTTTTACAATAAAAAGAGATTTAACCGCTCTCGGCGCTTGGTAGATCCAAAGTTAAGATGGATCTAGGTTGGTTTCCTAGTTTGTATATTCATGCTCATAAACTAGTTCTTAGCTTACTTAAGATTTATTTTATCTTTATAGAATTTAATTTTAGTAATTTAAATGTTTCTTTGTTTGGTTTATTTCTATCAGTTTTTCTATATAATCTATGTGTGAGTTCACTAGTATATCATAGCCACATTCACTAGTATATCACCATTGTAATCAATAGCATATTATTTGATTCATGTTGTTGTTTATGTTTCATAATTTAAAGTGTTGTTTATGAGCTTTACTTATCGTAAGAAAGTCATTGCTTGTGAAAAAATTTAGCTGACAAGTTGAGCAAAGCACTGATAGTGCCATTCACCACCCTTCTCGATGGAGAAGACACCATTTCTTCTAAAACTTTCAGTTCACATTAGGTTAATAAGCACCATAGTTTCTTGTATTCATTTATTTCTTTCCTTATATTAGATCAATAATTTGGGTACACGTTGACAGAGACCCAACAAAACAATACGCAGGGCTAAAGAGACTTAGATTTGCAAAAAAAATTAAGTAAAAACTTCTCTCAAATGGTTACCTAAGTAGGTTTAAGGATTCCTTGTGCTTTTTTATTTGCCAAGCAGGGCTAGTTAGGATCACAAGTCTTCCTCCAATATCTCAAGGTAGAATGGCCAATTAGAGTTTATGGATACTGGATAGACTTGGTAAGATGATTTATGCATCATTTTTAAAGAGTATTTCCCTTCATTCTCTCTAGGTGCAATATGCTTAAATTAATTGAGGAGGGTTGTTACAATAGCCACTACACAACCTCACTCAAAAAATTTTCTAAAGTGTAATATCTTGATGCATTCACTTTAGTGAATATTCTATCTCTTTGGTTCTAAAGCTATGTTGGTACTATATCAATAGGGCTCGAGATGATAAAGGAAGATTTATAGGAAAAGTTAGAATAGTTCCTTCAAACATAAAAGATATATTAATTACTTTATATAAAGAGATGGTGGTAGAGTTAAATTAAAAGGTAGAATAGTTATTTCAGATAAAATCATCCTTTTGAATATTAACATGCTGATAAGAAAATATGCAAGAGGATGAGTAAACAAGACCCTAGTGACAAATCCAATCATTATGGAGAACAACTCAAGGAAACAAAGATATACAAGAAGTAAAAACAAAAACCATAAGGTCCTTCCAGATGGCACCATAGTGGAAGAAACATTGACAAGAAAACCATATTACCAAACATGCAAATTACAATCCATTTAAGGACAAAAAAATCCACCTTTAGAGAATGAGTACAATTTGTTCAAAGATAGAAATATGGAAAAAGGTGAATGTGTAGCATATGTAAATGGGGAAAGTGAGACACATACAAATGAAGAAAAGGAGGTGACTTTTTGTTTCCCAATTGTGGTTCCAACCACAATAGTACAAATGAATAATATTCCTCTATCATCCTTACCTCATTTTTATGGAATGATTATCAAAGATCTCAATGCTTTTCTTTTTACAAATCATGTCATAGTTATGACTATTAAAATGATGCAAAATAACCCAAATTATTTCCTATGACACTCAAGGACATATCCCTGCATTAGTTTATGCGGTTTGGAGGAAACATAATTCAAATATGGGATGGGATGCATAGGACCTTTGTTGAGAAATATCAAGAATATTTTAAGGCTAAATACCTGAGAGAAGAAATTTTTAAGATGAAGGAAAAAAAAAAGAGTTTAGAAGACTATCTTAAAATATTTATGTATAATATCAAAGGATCCAAGCAACACAAACTTGATCAAGATATTATTGGGACTATCTTTCTTACAAGTATCCTAGATGATTCTATTAATTTGTGTTATTTTCTAAGAGCTGGAGATGTTTCACAACTAACCCACTTGCAAAAATCAGTAAACTTTGCAGAAGGTATTCTCAAAGTCAATCGAAATCTAGTAAGGGTATTAAAAACACTTTTTTTAAAGCTACCAAATCCACAACAAATGGGATGACTAGCGCTAAATTAGGACAATTGCTTGAAAATTTTAAGACTACCATTCTTAGCACTCTCGACTTACAATTAGATACTTTGTAATTTAAAAAAAATAAGAAGATGAAAAGTTAGTTCTTTCTATTTTTTCCTAAATGTAGAAAGAAACACCCACTAATATAATTTTCTCTAAATAGTGTTGAAAGTTGTATTCTTTGTGAAAGATAACATTTAACATAACATTGTTTGTCCTTACCTAGTCTTAACGTAATTTACCAAGGGGAGAATTAAGAAATAGAGTATCTATGTGCACTTGCACCAAAAAGGCCTTAGCAACCTAGAGCAGCAAGTATGCCTTTAGACCCTGCATGTCAATTTACTCCATATTATTTTGGTAATCACTATTCACCACAATTTTTTAATTACAGTATGTCTTGGCAAGCTTCTCCTCCACATTAGGTCTGAAAATAGCCTTGGAAACAAGGATGGTGAGGAATTGGTTATGCGAACATGCTTGTCTATCCTTACCCTATGACATCACGACAATCATACCCCCCACAATCACCACAACAATCATACCCCACACAATCACCACAACAATCATAACCCCCACAATCGACATCTATACTCTACACAAACACAAATTCAACAAATTGCACAACCTCAACAACTACAACTTCCACAGCCTTAGAAATTATAGCTTCCACCCACTCAACCTCCAAGACAAACACAATTATCAACTCATCCCATTCCTATCCCAAATAATAAGGTAGCTCCACATGTTTTAAACACTAGGCTACAACACTTTCCCACATATTTGATCACTCCAATAGAACTACAAGATGTTGAATTAAGATTGGGAAAAGTGCTTAATAAAAGTAAAAAGGTTATAATAATCATTGAAGAAAAAAAAAGGAGGAAACTATTGATCAAATAAACAATGATGATATAGTAAAATAAACTTCTCCAAATTTAGAGCTTCCCTAGTCATCCAATTTACTTCCCTATCCAGAAAGGTTAAGCTTGAAAAAACCAATTGTTTGCTTCAAATTTTATCTAGTTATAGAATTAAAAATGTTTGCATCAAGTTTCCTTATTACAAGCCATCAAACATATCTCAATCTATTCCAAGACTATTAGGAAAATTTTATTGAAGAAACTCTAAAGGTATAAAATAGAGCAAAAAAATATTCAATTCATCGGGAAATCAAAAGATCTCATGAAAAGACAATTTTTTATAGAAAATTATGTGGATCTTAGCAATCCAATTGTTTTAGTCCGCATTAATGGTATTCTTCTTGCAATTTTTTTTATTGATTTAAGGGCAGAAATCGATATAATGGCCAAATAAACCATGTAACTATTACAATTATTCAATCTCTCTCCTACACGTATAGTCCTAGAACTAGCATATTAATCCAAGATTAAACTTGAAGGTGTGTTAGATGATATAATTGGGACAATGAATCCTTTTATTCTTACTATCACCGTTAGCATCCAACTTTGTTTTAGTTAATTGTCTTGTATCAACATTTTCAGTTGTTATTTTCTCTACATTTCCATCAAATCAGAGAATAAATTTTATTTTTGTTATATCCAACAATTATTTCAATGATAAACATTTGTACTTGGTTTAAATCTACTAATAAATCAAGATGAATTTCAACCTGATTATCCTCAAAGTTCAATGTTTCAATTCTCCCTGATCTTGACAGTATTTTAGCGTTCCAACGATGATGATTTTGTAGATGATCAGACTTTGGTTTCTCCAACAATAGCTTCAACATACATTTATGTTGTTCATTAGCTACAAGCATTCATGTAATCATCATGAAATTTGGAAACCATTTCCTTCAGTAGTTACAATATATCTATATTAGTTACTTAATCACATGCAATAAGCTTGTTTGGATCTATCTTGCAATTTAAGTTCCTATGATGATAAATAGCTTTAGGTTTAGAGTCTAGAGCTACCCAAACAACTCTAGTCTCTCCTCTCCATCACTCCACAAGTCTTCATTAGAAACATCGGTCATTTTTTCTTTGAATTTGGCTCAAAAAACAATATCAATATCAACAATTGGTCACTCTTAGCATCAATACTCAATTTTGGTTCATTTCAATAAATAATAGTTTCAAGTTCAGTTTCTACTTACAATCATGTCCATCAACTTCAGAATGTGTAATCACGTGAAAGTTTCATTAAGGTAAACTTGAGGTGAGAAATCAACTTGGAAGTTATTCTAGTTTATTGAAAACATGGAAAGTTATCAAAGAGAAAACCTATGGCTCATTTTAACATGTATATATGAGATTTCCTATACACTCACTACACCATTGCTATACACTCCACTCATGATCATAATTATCATTCTCCTATCGCTCTGCCACCCCATAAACTCACCATCAAATGACATGTAATATGATTATCACCCTTGTGATATGTATGCATGCAAGATTATTCGACCCCCCATTTCCATAATTCCCCTCATTCGAATCACCTATAGGATTCAAAAGAAGTCCTTAACCTACATATTGCTCAAACATTGATTAACATTCCCAATATCCTTACTTTATTCCCTGGCAGTGATAATTTCTTAGAAAAGAGTGTCTTCGCATGTCCTTATTGGTTTGGTTAGAAAGAACCATGGTAGTTGACAGTTTTGGAAGCATAGCTTGAGTATAATGCCAACAAATCCATACTTAGAGCCATAAGGTGGCATTTCTTCCTCAATAAATTTTAAGGACATAATGACTCAGTTACCAAAGCATTTGTAATAGGGTTGGTGGTCGAATCATTCACGTATAAGGGTGATTGGTGATGGTAGTGTCAGAGGAATCAATGGCCCAATCAAATAGATTGCCTTAGACAAGGGAGATTTGGTTCAAGAATAAGCAAGTTGGACAAGGGGTGTGGACTTTGTTCTTGTTCTCAACTAAACAAAGCTCAAATTGGTGTACTTAGAGCATGGATTATAGAAAAGTGGAGAAAATTGTCCTTCATGCTGCCAAAGTATATTACATGCAAGGGGACGTATGCTGTCACCTTTACCACATGTGTCTCCTCCTTCACTTTGAAGCCAATGATCATTTAAATTTTTTATTTTATTTATGTAAAAGCTTGGGTAGAATGACAAAGCACATACAACAAAACCCTAGAAATGCCAACCATAGTTTGTATCACCCCATCTTAGTTAAAATAATAATTATGGAAGAGTTGAATAAAATAAGTAATAATTGTGATGTGTTCTTAGTTCATAGTTGATTTTTTGAAGCAACTATTATGCATGAGGTGATTCTTCAAGAACTAAACCTTGATTCCAAGCATGATGACAGAAATTAGAGTGAAGAATTTAGCCTCCTTGAGTTCAAGGCTTCATTACTTGTGGATAAAGTATAAAATAACAACTATGAAGAGGGGATCTAAACAACCTGCTCCAATCCCACTAGTCATCCCTAGGATAAACCTTAGGATCATGGCTAAAAGGAAGCCTAAAAAACAAAGTGTGTAACCTCCATTTGCAAGTACTCCATGTCCAAATACTAATCATGGAAACATTGAATAAAATAATTGATAATTGGGATGTGTTCTTAGTAAGTAATGGATTTGTTGAAGAAATTATTACACATGAGGAGATGCCCTGGGAAATTAATCTTATTTCCAAGCATGATGACATAAATTACAGTGAATACTTTAGCCTCCATAAGGTTTAAGGCTTCACTACTTGTGAAAAAAGTATAAAAGAACATTTATGAAGAGGGGATCTAAATGGCTTGCTCCAATCACACCAATCATCCCCAGTAGAAACATTAGGAGCATGGCTAAAAATAAGCCCTAAAAAAAGTGTCGAACTTGCATCAACCAGTACTCCATGTCCAACCAAAATAGCTACTTCCTTTCAAACTAAACCAATACCAAGTGGGCACAATCATATATAGTAGAAGGAGTTTGCAACCCCCTTAGTAAAGAAGTCCATAACTAAATGATCTGAATCTAAGACTCTTGTATATTAGTATATTGACTTTGTTGTACCTTCAACGCCTATGCCCAATGATTTTGAAGATACCATAAACTATTATGAGCCTGCCAAGCCAACCATTTCCTCTAGTACACCAAGCAAGCCATTCTCTTCAAAATTGAAGAATAAAAAAAAGAAAAGTGACAGACTAAAGGAAGATATTAAAGGGTTTAATATTCTTTATAGATATGCAAAGAATGAAAATAACAATGTTGAAAAAAAAATGTTCTTGGCTATAAGAGGAAATCAATGAATTTGCATCAAGGACTGAAAAGTTGTTTAAACTTGCCTAGAAGTGGCATAAATGAAATTAGTTTTGGGCACTACATAGCAGGATCTTGGAAAATAAGCTTAGCGCAAAGAGAAGAGGAAGGGGGCCAATGTTAATATATCAATTAGTACCCATTAACACATTCAAAGCATCAACCAATTTTTACTCAGTTTTGAACTATTTTTATATCAAGACATCAACCATGTATCTTATTTGCATGAGGATGCACAAAATCTTAAGCAGGGGGGAAATGTAAGGCCTCTAATTTTAATGCCATTTTCATTTCCGGTTGTTCACTCTTTAAGTATTAAATCCCCCCTTTTTACTTTGTTATCATTCCATTTTTCCATATTTGCAATGAAAAAATCATTTAGAGCTTATCAGGTAAGTATTTTGTTAATTTAATGACTTTTCCATTCTTTAACTCATATAAGGATATTCTAACCCACCACATTATTTGGCATATATACATGCTTCTGGAAGGAAATCAAGGAAATGCTTTTTTCTCATGGATGCCTCTAGATGTTTCCATGTTCATTAAATTGATTCTAGAGCAGGCAAGGTAAGTGTTATCTTTTAATCAAACTTGTAGTCAAATTATGCAAAGAATAACTCGTCCAATTGGAAAATCGGTTGTTGGAATGATCGGAGATCTTCTTATATCATTCAAATATATTGTGGCCATTTCTCACCAATCAATTCGATAGATTACCTTTATTTACCTCATGTGATATGTATTTGATGATGTTAATACATGAAACAAGGGATTTAATATAGTTCACATATACGCCTTTTTTGTAATATGTAATGCTTATATAAATGATAAAGGAAGTGGTATAATGTAATCTTTAATTAGTTAATCAATCAATCAATAGGTCTAAGATAGATATACAAATAATGAGATCATTAGATAGAGGAATAGAGATATTAATATTCCATGTATCACTGAAACTTACTTCATCGAAATAAGATGGCTAAGTTGATATTCTAAGATAGTTGTGTGTGCATGCTTGGTTATTAGTATTGTAGTTTCATAAGCAACATCTATCCAATTGGGAGGGCTCCTAAATTTGGCTAACATTTCTCTTTCTTTTACTCTATAGTGTTAGACTAATAATTATAGTTAATTTGTAGTTTAATTTCATTGGCCTTTTATGTTTGGTTAATAGTTTTAGTTCTCTAAGTTTATTTCTTGTATCTTTATTGTGTTTTATGCATATTCCTTTTCAAAAATGATGAATCTCGTATTGAAGGTTGAAATACATGTTGTATTTTCCATTTCGTTATGTGAACACTTGAATTCCATATCATTGAAATATTACAACTTGTGTCATTAAGAAACCCTGTGTTTGCCAATCCAATTGATCCAAAATGGATTCAGTTTTTCCTCCCAATCAAATTCTTCAAATTCAATTGAGAGTGGGATCAAGTTGAAGTTCTCAACGAGACAATTCCAACTGTGCAAATGGTGCTAAAATCCGAGTTCATATGAAGAATTTAAGGCCAATCAAAGTTTCAAGGCAAACTAGGGCAAAAAGTCAAAGAAATTCAAAGTCAAACTAGTCAACGGTCAATGCTTATGTCAGCAGGATACGTGTCCTCCTGAGAATGTGCCACATGGTTTTGATGATGTCAACAAGGAAGGTGATGTGGTAGTTTTTGATTGGCTCACATGGGCCAATCCAGTGCTAACACGCACCCAATATTAGCATGCAAATCCCAAAATATGGGGGTCAGGGAGGATTGAACCCTTGACCTCCCGAAATACTAAGATCTCATCGGATTCCGCTCACTAGATGAGCTATTACTCCACTTGTTCATAATGGCAAGGATAATGTATTTATGGTTTTGGGTTGGAGCCACCGAAAAAAGGGCTGGACGGTCAGGGTCAACCCCATGACCGTCAGTCCCTTGAAATTTAATGTGTGTTATAACTGCAGAATTACACCATAGTCCAAACCATATACAACCAACCATATCATATATGTATTAACCATATAATCGCACATGCATTGCGATAGTATATCTTGTATGATATCTATATATCTATCTATATATATATATATATATATATATATGATAAACATTATTGATAAGCAAGGGATAAGGCAGAAGGGTCGAGCGAAGGTTTCGAACTGCTGACCTTTGAAAACTTACATATACCATGCCTTAACACTAATGTGCTAGCTAGTATATGAAGTGGTGGAACTTGGTATTCCATCCACCCAATATTTTTATATTTTTATGCAAGTGTCGAACCAGGCCAAAACCACCAGTGCGCTTTCCCACGCGGGTTTTGGTTGCAGAAGCGGTTTTTCACAGACAAAGGTGGTTTTGTGTAGCAGAAAGGTAGTTTTGCTACAGGTAGAGGTGGTTTTTTACTTTTCAAGGGTTCTAGAGGTCACTGTAGCCAAATATCGTCGAGCTTATACTCCTTTGACTCGAAATTTCGAGTTGGACGCAGTGGTGACGTCTATTTTCTCATCTGAGACTCTATTTTTGAGCTCATGTCTGTAACATAATTTTTGAAGACGAAATAAAGAGGTCAACACTAGAAGCAAAAGGACCAGGAGACGTAACCAGGAAGTCTGGTGAACTCTAGTAAATTCTATTGTGTTGATGTGTTTGAATGTGTCTTTAAATGGTTTAATTGTTTATGTTATTAGCAATCTTTTCGATCCATTGCATTAAGTAACATAAGCGAATTCACACATAGTCTATAATACATTTTTCATTTATGGATCAAGTGGTATAAGAGCAACAAGGTTTCTAAGGTTTTACAAGTTTGTGTGAAGATTTGAATGCTTACTAGATTGAGGCTCAAACGAGGTGAATGAGAGCTTGTTGAGGCGAATCCAGAAATTGGAAGGGTCTTTTCATGAAGAAGGATGGCAGATGAAACTCCACTTGGGTCAAAATCCCAATTCTTGGATAGTTCATGATGATACGTGCCATGGTGGAAGAGATATATCATGAGTTTAAAAAGCATAAAGGCAAAGGCACTCATCACCTAAACCAGACAAAGGAGCAGAGGAACCTTTTCTCTTTACTCCTCCAAATAAAGAAGATAAAGGAAAGGGAGAAAAGCCTTCTCCATCTCCTCCCTCATCACCATCATCGTCATCATCATCATCATCTTCTTCTCATAAAGCTAGTTCTTCTAAGAAGGAGAAAAAGAAAGCCTCTTTGATCAAATTAGATGTAAAATTTAATTTGCCAATTTATGGTGGAGAACTTAATGCTGAAAAGCTTGATAATTGGATAAGGCAATTTGATGTATATTGTAGGGTGCAGAAAGTTGATTCAGAAAGAAAGCATATCAAGCTTGTTAGCCTTCGACTTGGAGGAACCACACTTGTATGGTGGGAAGGAAAGACACAAGTAGATATCCAAAAGCATGGTAAAATAATTTCAACTTCGAATGAATTTGTTTCTGCCATTAAAAAGAAATTTAATCCATTGGCTTATATGCAACAAGAAATGATTAGTTGGAAAACACTACATCAATTAAAAGGTCAAAGTATTCAAATTTATACTCAGGAATTCCGTAAGAGAGCTTCAACACTAGGCATTTCATTGGACTCACCAGAAACATTGTTGAAATACATAGGTGGTTTTCATAGTTATTTGAGGCATACCATACTTATGTTTAATCCAACTAGCCTAGATGATGTATCTATTCAAGCAAATCATCTAGAAGATAGAGGTAAAAATGTAACCCTAGATGTTGGGAAATCATCCAAACCTATTGAAGGCAAGAATAAAGGCAAGAAGAAACTCAAGTGGAAAGAGAAGAAAACAAACACTATGAAGAAAGATAAACCTTCATGCACTCATTGTAAGAAGGAAGGACACGATGAGGCACACTGCTGGACTTTGCATCCAGAATTGAAGCCTAAGAAGTTTGGGGGTAAAGAGCGAAAAAATGTTGCTGCTATTCAAAAGGACTTGGGATTAGATTCAGTTGACGAGACAACTATTACAGCGACAGGTATAAAAGGTAAAGATTCTAAAGCATCTACAAGTACTTCTTCAAATTCTATTGATAATGATCATGAAGAGAGGAAAAGAAATGAGCTATTTCATATAAGAGTCATTTCCAAGCATATTAAAATTGATACTTTATTTGATAGTGGGTCACAAGTTAATTTGATTTCTCAAGCAATTGTAAAGAAGTTGGGTCTAGAAACAAAACCTCATAAAAAGCCATATCCATTAGGTTGGGTGTGTGATAAAACTAAACTTCAAGTTACAAACAATGTAAACTTTGTTTTGCTATTCGGTCAAAGTTTGTAGATGAGGTTGAGTTAGACATAGTCCCATTGGACATATGTGGAATTGTATTAAGAATTCCATATGTGTACAATAGAAATGCTATATTCTATCGAACTGAAAATAAGTATCAACTCACTAAGGATGGAACTGAATATATTGTAAGGGCTCATAAACTCAAAGATAACTTCTCTCTCATAAATTCTAGACAGATGAAAACAATTGTAAATGCAAGTAAACAATTTTTACTTATGATGGTTAAATTCGTTGCATTCAAAGGCTGTAATCCTAAATAGAAAACGGATCTAGTTAAATTTGTTTATGATTATGATATTTTTTTTCAAGAGCCTAAAGGGCTTCCTCCCAAGTGAGAGATAGAACATTAGATTTATTTGCAGCAAGATGCTCCACTACCTAACATTGGAATGTATAGGTTAGCATCTCTAGAGAATGCATAAATAAGGAAGCAGGTATAGGAGTTGCTCAATCAAGGGTTTATTCAACCAAGCACATCACTATGCAGATCACCTATTGTGTTAGTGCGAAAGAAAGACGGTTCGTGGCGAATGTGCATTGATTTTAGAGAATTGAATAAAATCACAATAAAGATTCGTTATCCTTTTCCTCATATTGATGCTTTGTTAGATAAATTAAAGGATGCAATATACTTCTCTAAATTGCACTTGCGAAGCAGCTACCATCATATCAGAGTTGCAAAACAAGATGTGTGGAAGACTGCTTTCAAAACAAAGCAATGACTCTATGAATGGATGTTATGCCTTTTGGCTTAACTAACACTCTAGCTACATTCATGCGAGTCATGAATGATGTATTTAGACCATTCATTGATGATTTTGTAATAGTATATTTAGATGATATTCTTGTTTTTAGTAGAAAATGGGATGAACATGTTAAGCATGTAAAGAAGATTTTAGATGTTTTCAAAAGAGAAAATCTCTATGTAAAATTGTCAAAATGTGAATTTGGCAGAACATCTTTGAATTATTTGGGTTACATTGTAGGGGGTGGTGAATTGAAGATAGATCCCTCTAAGGTCGAAGTCATTGTAAATTGGCCTAAGCCCAATACTGCTACAAAAGTTAGAAGTTTCTTAGGGGCAACGCAATATTGGAGAAAGTTTATTGCTAACTTTTCTTTGATTACAGCTCCTTTACATGCTTTCAAAAGTGTGAAACAGGGGTTTCAATGGGGAGGCAAACAACAGAAAGCCTTCGACACATTGAAAGAAATGACCAATACAGTGCCATTACTAGCACTGCCAGATCTTCAACATCCATTTGAGATCGAGACAAATGCAAATGAATATGCCATGGGGGTAGTGTTGATGCAGCATGGAAAGCCTATGTGCTTTCATTTTGAGACATTCACATTAGCAGTAGTTAACTATCCTCCATATCATAAAGAATTGTATGCATTATTTCAGAGTGTTCAAAAGTGGAAACATTACATAATGGGTAAAGAAACAATCATACACACAGATCATCAACCACTTCAATATTTACAGTCACAAACTAAATTGCAACAATCAGGACATTATAGGTGGATGGGTTTTCTATAGCAATTTCATCTTGCTATCAAATATAAGAAGGGAATACATAATAAGGTTGCAGACATGTTATCAAGACCAATCATAAATGCACCCTCAATACTTAAGCATAATTCAGTAATTCATGAAAGTTACATTGAACAATATGCTCAAGACATAGATTTTAAGGATGTATATGCAACTTTAAGTCATGGAAACCAAGTAGAAGAATTGGATTATTACATAAAGGACAAACACTTATATCATTTGGGAAAGTTGTGCATTCCACAAACTGAAAGAGTTAACATAATTTGAGAATCACATACTTCTCTCATATCGGGTCATTTTGGTGTAATTAAAACAATTTCACAATTACAAATATTCTGCTATTGGCCATGGATGAATTAGATAGTTTCTATATATATTAAAGGATGTACTATGTCTGCTACAATCAAACCAATTAATAGAAAATTAGGCTTGTATACTCCATTGCCAATTCCTTCTCGTCCTTGGGAAAGTGTTTCCATGGATTTTGTTGGGGGATTGCCAAAGTCTAGAAAGAGTCATGATTATTTGTATGTAGTTGTGGATAGGTTCAGTAAGATATGTATTTTGACACCATGTAATAAATAGGTCATAGCTGAACAAACTACAAATTTGTTCTTTCAAAATGTATGGGTTCATTTTGGGTTGCCCACTTCTATTGTAATCGATCGAGATTCTCGATTTGTCGGGAAATTTTGGTCAAGTCTATGGGAGTTAAAGGAAACAAAGTTAAAGAAGAGCACGTCATTTCATCTACAAATATATGGTCAAACAGAAGTGGTCAATAGGACTGTGATATAGTTGCTTCGAAGATATTGCAGCAAGCATCCCAAACTTTCGGATGAGCATTTGTGTTATGTGCAGCATGCTTACAACCATGCAAAACATTCTTCTACTCGAATATCTCCTTTTGAGACTTGTTTTGGTTTTATACCAAAGTCTCCCTTGGCTTTTGTCTTTGGTAAAGACATAACAGTTGATGGACACAGTGATGTGGACAAAGCAACCAAGTTCATTGAACAAATCCAAGAACTTCACCAGATAGTACAGGAATAGCTGGAAAGAAGCCAAGCAAAGTATAAGGCGTGACATGACAAGCATCGAGTTGAGCATAGTTTTCAAGTTGGTGATCAAGTTTGGTTGTACATTAGAAAAGAAAGACTACAAGGGGAAGGTAAAAAGTTGAAACCAATTAGATATGGTCCTTTCAAAATACTTGACAAAATTGGTGAAAATGCTTTCCGCCTAGATCTACTAGCTTATATGCAGATCTATTCCGTAGTAAATGTTGAAAACTTATGATTGTATGAGCCTTCATTGGTTGAAGATCCCGAAGAGCAAGGTCAGCGACCTTCCATTGAAGATATTTTGCCTGAGTATCTCAATGAGCTACAGGTGGACACAGTTCTTGATAGGAGGATAAGGACTTTGCGACAGGGAAATGTTGAGTATCTTTGAGTTGGACTCAAAGGTACAAATCCAAGTAAAGCACGATGAATAGAGATTGGAAAAGTGATGGAACTATATCCTCACTTACTCGACAGCTAAAAACCAACTTTGGTGGACCAAAATCTTCCAGTGGGGAGGAGTGATCCAAAATGGATTTAGTTTTTCCTCTGGATCAAAGTCTTCAAATGCAGATTAAAGTGGTATCAAAAGAGAAAAGCACAGTCATTGGATCAATCATATCAACGAATGAGAATGAGGGAGATATATGGCTAGGATTAAGTCGCGCAAAATAAAGTTAAGAAATGAAGATCAAATTAAGCACGTGGGTAGTATTTGGTAAGTGGTAAACAATATCTCACGCGCCCTAAAGGTTGGAAATGTTATTTCTAAAATTCATGCGATTAACCTTAGTGTGCAACATGTAGCACGAGGAAACCACTTTTCTCGCATGCTCTCGATCTAATATTGGTCGTGCAAGAATCTGTGCGAGATTACGCGATAGCCGTTCGATTGGACGGGTCACATCAACGGTGGAGATCGTCCGGGCTAGTTGGCGAGCGAAAGACGTAATATCCGTTGGATCAGATGGGACAAATCGATGATGGAGACTTGGTAATGGATATGATAAAATTGTATTTATTTTGGTGTCGGGATCTACGCCAAAAAAAGGCTGAACGATCGGGGTCAACCCCACGACCATCGGTCCTTTGGTTTATCGTATCACATATATATCCCACATTCACCACGGGATCAAACAGCATATGGTATATTAATACCAAACCAACTATATGTAACCAAGAGGCCTAAGGGTGGGACTTGGTAAACCAAGCCACCAATTTTTTTAATAAACCATTGTAGGTGTCGAACTCGCCCTACCACTAGCACGCAGTACAAGGTGGTTTTATGCAGACCGAGGCAGTTTTTTCCAAACAGAGGGTGGTTTTGCAGGGACAAAGGTGGTTTTGGACCATTCTAGGGGGTCTGGAGGTTATAGTGGCCAAATATGGTCGAGTTTATACTCGTTTGACTCAAAATATCGAGCTAAACACAGTGGTGATGTTCATTTTCTTATTTGAGACTCCATTTTCAAGCTCATACCTGTAATAGCAATTTGAAGACAAAATAAAGAGGTCAGCACTGGAAGCGAAAGGACCAGGAGACATAGCCGAAAATTCTGGTGAACTCCTTTATTAAATTTGGTTGTGTTGATGTGTTTTCAAATTGTTTATGTGTTTATGTTATTCACAATATTTTCGATCCGTTGCACTAAGTAACATAAGCGAATTCACACATAGTCTATAATACCTTTTTCATTAACGTATCAAATATGAAGAACAATTGGGTGCCTATTTCATATGCATTAAAAATTGCTTCTACTACTTAATATGAATTACAAGCACAATGTTAGGTGGATCTACAATATATCTTAAACCAAATTTTTATTTTATTTTTAGTACTATTATATGTTATTGTATCCTACCTCATTTTATGGTTAACATTGTAACCAAAATATGCATTGTGCTATGGAATTAATACTAACATGTAATATTGATATTTTTTTCAACAATGTTATAGGTAATGACCCTGGAGATGATGATCCAGACTATGTTGAACATACATTAGATATAGGAGATGATGATGATGAGGATGGTGATAGCGTTGGTGATGATTATGATGATGGTGATAACATTGGTGATGATAATGTGGATGAAACTGATCAGGATGATCAATGATGATCACATTAACGATCATGAGGATGATCTTCATGGTGCTAGCTAGTGATATCTTGATGATCTTGGAAATTACTATTTTTAGATGGATGCTATGAATTTACCTTATAATAATGAAATCTATGAAACATTTTTATTTGGTTATCATACATTGAATTTTAGTTGATTTGATTAAATATGATGATGAAATTATCATTATTATCTTGTTACTTTATGTATATATTGAAAATTATCAGCATTAATTGGATGGAGAATTATTATGTATGGTTATATTACTATCTTTGGATGAATGTTGTCAATTTACCTTAGAATAATGATATTCATGAAAGATTTTGATCTGGTAATCATACATTTGAATTTTAGTTTATTTGATTAAAGATAATGATGATATTATTAATATTATCTTGTTACTTTATATATGTGTTGACAATTGTCAATGTTTTCTGATGGAGAATCATTTTGTATGATGATATTACTATTTTTGGATGAATGTTGTGAATTTACCTTGGAATAATGATATTTGTGATAGGCATTGATTTGGTAGTGATATATGTATATTGAAAATTGTTAATGATTTTTTTATGGAGAATTATTATATATGATGATATTGCTATTTTTGGGATGGATGTTGTCATTTTCCCTTTAAATTTCTTTACAAACACTATGTTATCAATTTGAATTGTCATATTTTCTTTAACGATGTTTAGAAACTGTAATATACTTCACAATGTAATTGAAATTAGTAAAATGAACCCATAAGGGGGGGCATAAATGGAAATAAAAGTACACTCTAAAAAAGAATCCAAATGTGGATGTAAATGTGGTGTAACCATGGATGAAAAATTGGGAGTAGAAGTGGATGCTAAACTAGGCGTCAAAACAAGATGCAAGCAAGGACACAAAAAAGGGTTTTAAACTAGAAGTAAAAAGGGTGTAACGCTAGACACAAAGAAGGGAACCAAACATGGCATAAAAAAGGATACCAAATTGGGCACAAACAAGGACGCCAAAATGGGCACCAAACTAGATACAAAAAAGGACAAACAACTAAATGTAAAATTGGATACAAAAGAGGATGCCGAGTAGGGTGCTAAAAATAAGAAAAAAAGGATACAAATTTAGATATCAAATGAGGATTCAAAGAATGGTGTAAAATAGGGCAGAAAAAAAGGATGTAAGAAAAGACACAAAAATTATGCAAAATGGGGATAAGAAAAGGGTGAAACCAATGACGCCATATTGGATGCTAAAAATAATGCATAACTAGATGAAAATTTAGACTCAAACCTAGGTGAAAAATGATATGTTAATGTGGACACAAAATGAGACAGAAAAAAATGATGCAAATTTGGATGCTGAAAAGGACGCAAAATTAGACAACAAAAAGGATGAAAAAATGGATGTAAAAAATTGTGCAAAATTGGACACATAAGTAGACATAGAAAATGGTGTAAAAATGGGCATGAAAATGGCTCAAAACTGGATGCAAATTGAGATGCAATGTTGAACGCAAAATGAGGTGTAAAAAGTGGTGCAAAACAAATGCAAAAGTAGACGGAAAAAATGGCTCAAAATCAAACATAATATTAGACACAAAATGGGATGCAAAGGTAGATGCAACACATGGCTCAACATAGGATGCAAATCTGGATGAAGATTTGGATGCTCAAAAGGATGTAAAATTGGATGCAACAAATGATGCAAATATGGTGCCAAAAAGGGAGATAAATCAAATGCAAAAGTGGATGTAAAAAGTGGTGCAAAACAAGATGCAAAAATGTGCACAAAAATGGATGCAAAATTTGGTGCTAAATCATATTCAATATATGGTGCGAAATTGGATGCAAAAAATGGTACAAAATTAGAAGAAATAATTGGTGTAAGACTAGATGCAAATATTGGCACAAACTGGATGCAAAAAATGGTGTTAAATTGAATGCAAAAGATGGTGTAAAACCCAATGTAAACAATGGCACAAAACTAAAAGCAAAGAATGGCACAAAATTGGAAGCAAAAAATGACACAAAAACATATGCAAAAATTGGCGCATAATTAGAAGCAAAACCTGTTATAAAACTAGATGTAAATCCTGGTGCAAAATTGAAGTCAAAAGCTATCATAAAATAAGGTGCAAAACTAGATGCAAAAAGTGTTGCAAGATTAGATGCAAAGCAGGATGAAAACTAGATGCAAAATCTAATGTAAAAAAGGATGCAAATTTTGGTGTAAAAATGGATTCTTCAAAAATTGCACAATAGAATCATATTTAGGACCAGGATGCTCATCCCAATTGGAAAAAAAAATGAACTAAAATCTGGCGCAAATTGCATGTTTTGTTGTAGTGTTGATATAAGTTTCTGGATATATGTTGTGTGCAAGTTTACTGATGTCCTACATTTCTAGTGATCTCACCACCCATCATCAAGGACTTAAGTAAAGCATATATTGAAGAAATTTTCTTAGAAGGAAAATTGTTAAGACAACAAATCAAACTCAGATTTCCATGTTGTCAATGATTGAATCGAATAACTTTTCTAAAGCAAGCAAAGATAAACACTGGATAGATGCCATGAATGAGGAACTGGAACAAATAAAAAACAACAAGACTTGGGATATGACATCAAAATCGACAAGTAAAACATCATAGGCACAAAGTGGGTATTCAAAAATAAACTAAATGAACAAGGGCATATTTTTATAAATAAATCAAGATTGGTATGCAAGGGTTCTTCACAAAGACTTCAAAGTATACCAGATGGATGTGAAGTCTACCTTTCTAAATGGAGAGCTTGAAGAAGAAGTATACATAGAACAACCTAAGGGCTTCCAATTATTAGGTAATCCTAATAATGTATGTAGGTTAAAGAAGGCATGGTATGGACTCAAACAAGCACCACGAGCATGGTATTCTCGGTTGGACAAGTATCTTCAAAAACAGGGCTTCAAGAAAGGTGTAGCTAATAGTAACTTGTACATAAAGTCAAATGAAAAAGAACTTCTAATTGTAGTTGTGTATGTTGATGATATAATGTTTGGAAGCAACACAGACTCTCTAGTTCAATGGTTTTCTATTGAAATGAAATCAAAGTTTGAATTGTCAATGATTCGAGAGATTTCCTTCTTCCTTGGTTTGCAAATCATACAAAAATCAGAAGGCACATTTATCTCTCAAGAGAAATATCTAAGTGAAATGTTGAAGAGTTTCAAAATGGAGGACTGTAAACATGTCGCTACTCACATGGTTGTTAGATGAAAATTGTGTAAAGATGATGAGTCATCAGAGGTTGATCAAAATATATATAGATATATGATAGGAAATTTATTATGTCCAACCACTTATAGACCATACATAATGTTAGAAGTTGGATTAGTATCAAGATATCAGTTAGCACCAAAGCAAAGTCATCTACTAGCAATAAAAGTAATCTTTAGATATTGAAAAGGCATAACATATTATGGATTGTGGTAACCAAAAGGAAAATATTTTTCATTGATAGCCTATACAAATGTAGATTGGGCCAGTTGCATAGATGACAGAAAAAGTATGAGTGGAAGTGCACTTTATTTAGGATAATTATTGGTTGCATGGTTGAGTTTAAAGCAAACCTTAGTCTCACTATCAATTGTCAAAGCTAAATAGATAGCAGCAACATCTTGTTGCACACAAGTAATTTGGATGAAGTAAACTCTTCAGGACATGAAGGTAACATAAAGTGAACTCATCTTTATTAAATGAGATAATATAAGTGCAGTAAGCATATCAAAGAATCTAGTGCTCCATTATAAAACTAAACACATTCCCAAAAAGTATTATTTCCTCAAAGAGAAGGTTGTTGAGAAAATATTGAAGCAAGAGTATAAATCAACTAAAGAGAAAATAATTAATATATTCATCAAGCCTTTGACAAGAGAGCCATTTTAATATTTAAGGCACAAGTTGGGGACAGTCCCTACTCCTTCTTCTCATGAGTTTGACTTCAAAGAGGAGCACCAAAGGACTGTAGAAAACTTGAAAAGGATGAATAATCTAAGGGGGAGCCTCTATAGTCATATGAATAGTGGAAAGAAGAAGAGAAGAGTGATAGATATTAAGCAATAAATACAAATCCCAACTCATTCTCTGCACAATATATTCATCAAGAAAGCTAAAGTACAAAATTCTTCCTATTGTCATGTAAAGACCTATAAAGGCTAGGCCAATTTCCTCATGTAGAAAACCATATATTTGGTTCAACATTTAGAAGGCCAGCATTAGCTACAAAAATCTAGTGCAATAAATGTACATATGATCTATTTTCAGTAAAAGAATAAGCATGTTCATAATACATATGGCCCATTTGCAATAAAACTTAACATTCGCATATATAGTCAAAGAATTTTGATTTTGAATCAAGTTCAAAACTTTATATGACTCTTGCATCATTATGATTTCTTCAAAATACTTCAGAACAATCATTACTTCCTTAATGAATTTGAATACTACGTTCATCTCCTCAATCGTAGATATCACAGATCTCTAAATTTTGAAGTTTCACTATTAGCAAATGGAGGAAGCTCTATTGATATGCGAAGAGAAAGCAAAAGTTATCATATCAATTGAGAAAAGTATTGGCCTGAAAAGGAGTAGAGGCTATACAAATAGCACAAAAGATGAGAAATATTTTTCATATATGTATGGTCACTCAATGCATTCAATCTAAATGGCAACCAAGACCATATTCATATGATCTTTATAAGCTATTGTTTCTTAAGCATGCTCCAAGATATTAGAATATACAATGTTGTTGTGTAGTAGCATCAATGATTGGTACTTACAAGAGCAACATACTCATATGAGAATCTATGGAGTAATCACTCTTCCACACTTGCTACCATTTCATGTTCCAAATAAGTTAACATGGGGAGAAATAGCATATCAAACTATTATGAATGGTTTCAATGCCTCATTGACCAAAGATATGAGAAACATTTTTAGCCCTTACAACATATCTTTTGATTACTCCATATTCATGGCGCCCACCATGGGGCATGAACCCACAATCACAAGGTTAAGGCTCTTTCAAGAACATGAATATGAGGAACATGATGATTATATGGATTCACTACATAGGTTCTTTCAAGAAAATGACGATGAGAACATGATGATTATGGGGATACACTACATACGCACTTTCAAGAACATAACGATGAGGAACATGGTGATTATGGGGTTGCACTATGTAGGCTCTTTCAATAAAATGATGATGAGGGACATGACGATTATATGGATGCACTACACATGATTTTTAATGAAAATGATGATGAGCAACATGGAAACCACAGTAGAAGAATCATCGTTGTTCTAATACCTCATAGGCTACATACACATAGATTGGAAGGCACATATGTAGAGAAACATACTCAGAGATTGGAAGGCACATACGTGGATATACATACGCAAAGATTGGAGGGAACATACACATAGGCTACATGTCCAGCGCAGATATATTAGAAGCTATGTGTGAAATATTAGAGAACATTTCCGTATAGTAGATGATATACGTGGAGAATATTGGTGTTAATTATGTATATGAGCTCGAGTTCTCCATGATCTGGCCGAAGCAAATATAAATTGACATTCAACTCCTCTTCCAACCGAGCAACATTACATTTGATTCACAAAGTAACAGTCAAACTGACAAACAAACTTAATATCAAAACACTCGAGCACAAAGAGTAAAGAAGACGAGGGCTTAAAGAGACCTCAATGACCAAGAGCATCAATATAAGTATTGGATTGAGACCCAGGTGAAATGGAGGGGATCTTGGTATGGATGTTGGAGTAGACCTTGACAGAGAATCTGAAGCGTAACGATTGTGTCATCAGGTGGACAGATAAGTATCAAAAACATGCCAGTGACAAAGAGTTATGTTAGCGGACAAAGGGTATGCAAAGTTGACAGCGAAATGTTACTCGTGCCAGAAGAAATCAATAGAATGTCTTAGATGACAGTGACATAGAAATGATATGAATAATAGTTCCATATGGAATGGAACGTTACTTAGTCTGTGTACGTTGAGACCTTTGGTTAAATGGGACCTGGGGCGTTGCATAGTCAGGGGAGCTGAGCAACCTGAATAAGAAACAGACCTAAGTGAGTGTAAGTAACTAACTTGAACAAGAAGCAGATAATGCTTGTTGATAGAGGTATATGTTGGAAGAAATTAGATGTGAATGGATCAACAAAAGCAACGTATTTCGAGTCCTAGAATAGTAAGTGAATCATGTCAGAACAAGTGTTAGGTCACAAGAAGACAAAGCAAAAAATGCTAGAGATGGATTCTAAGGCGAGGTTTGTTGCTTGGACATCAGACAAATGAATTCCCAACTGATTTGATACCCAAGTATACATTTCCTCTATAGTGAGTTATCCTCAAGACATATCAAATTCAAAAGCTCAAAAGCGATTAATAGAAATTGTGTGATGAATTTATATTCTTGGAAATAAATTTATATTAGTGTGTTCTTGGAAATATTCTAATGTAGAACATCTGTTTTCATCTCTAATTAGGGACTTCCTTTGTTGTTACTGTAGTAATCTAAACTATAATCTTTCTCTAGTTCATCCTCCAACGTATGCAGATAGAACTAGGTTTTCTTGCTATTGCAAATAAAATTGCAATTGTGTCAAGCCTCATGGAACCACAAGAGAATATCATATTGGTGGGGTTATTTGTTGAGATCATGTTGCACAATATCAAGAGGGAATTACTTATTCAGAGGTGAAGAAGATCGAGGAGAAGATTAGAATTACATGAATTTATATTGATGTTGGATATCCCGTGGATGGAGAGACAAAGAATATTGAGAATAAGATTGGCATTACAGGAATTTACGTTGATGTTGTGCTCATTCTCATCATGTAGCATGCTCAGCGTGCTCATGTATTTGCATGTATCAAGCTCGTAGTGTATCGTGCTCATACTCGTCATGATTTGAAAGTAAAATAAAGGGGGGTCATTCTCAATTTGGTAAGCACAAGGGACCTAGAGAGGTTAGTTTGCCTACAAAGATTATATGGGTGAGATGGATGAGTTTTTTCTCTTATTGTTGTGTAAATATAGAGAATCTAAGAAAATTGACAAACAGGTGTATCATGATATGTACATGAAAGTCAAGGGTGGTGTGTTCAAAAGTAAGTGGGCCTTGATGGAAAGTATTAACAAATTCAAGGTGGAGAAAGCTAGAGAGAAGACCTTATTTGACAGTCATATGGTTTGTTGTAGATTATGAAGTTGGCGTGATGATTTGCATGCATGAATTGCTAAATGAAAATTCTTGTGCTATTAGCCACAAACCTTTATGCTATGAAGTCACAAAAGTTCCTAATGTGTTGTCATCAATGCCTAAAGTTGCATCAAATATCCCTTGCTTCAATACTCTTGTGCAAATCACAAAGTATATCATACTTTCATATATGAATTTGCTTATATGCATCAATGGGTTATGCAAACACTAGATTTTCTTCTTCATCATCAACAATGTCAAGAGGGGATCTTTCCTTCTTGAGTTTCTTCAAAAAACGAACTCCTTTTCATTGATGTCAAATGAGGAGGTAAGCAGAGATAAGGAGAAATGATTCTCATAACAAATGGGGAAGTATCACAATATTTCCATTAATGCCAAAGGTGGGTAATGTTGGTAATGTTGGCATTGATGTCAAATGACTATGAAAGTTTGATGTCAACGTTGATTAAAATAATGTAAGGTTGATCGAATGAGAGTTGATTATTATGGATTGAAAGGATGATTACCATGTGATTCAAAGATTAGTTACAGTGGAGTGTAAGGTTTATCAAACCATAAATACTATGACTTCAAAATAAATTTATTGGTTGTTTTATAAACAAAGTAAATTTACTAGTTTTATACACAGAGTAAATTTGTTGATTGTCTTACAAACAAAGTACATAGTTGGCACATGAGAAATTGAGAACAAGGTCTCGAAACTTGATATTTCCATTTAATATTATCAGTTTGCAAAATGATGAGTTTACATATGCAAGAAGGCACGAGATAGTGCAATAATATGTGTTAGTGTACAGTTATATTCCATATAGTGCAATCATTGTTGTTGGCTTGTATTATTCGAGTTTTTTTTTAATATTACAAAGTCCATTTGTCTTGATTTAATCTTCAAAATTTTAAATGAAGAGGTAGACCATAGAGATCCTTCTAATACAAAGAGGAAACCTTTCACTTCTTATGATTGCATGGAATACAAATAGTTTGCAAGCCTTGTATATAAAAAGATGCATTTTTTAATGATAGAGTTGCTAGTCAATTCCAATTTATGTGAGAACAAATTCGTGCATTTCCTGGTAAAGAAAGAAAGAGGAAGAGGAGCAAAAGTAAAGCATAATTGAGGAAGAGGAGCATAGGAGATAAAAAAACTAAAAAGAGGATAGAGGTAGTGTTCATATTAGAGACAAACACAGGTAAATCACCTAAGTTAATTTGTAATCTTATCAAGAGATTGGTGTCTCCTTTCATGTAGTAGCCTAATAAAGAGCAGGTTGGAGCCTGTAGAAGAGGGAGTGGGTGCTCCCAATAAGTTGTAGCTTACAGTAGAAAATTGAGGTAGAAGCCTCTTGTAGGTAGAAGAATGCAGAAAACTAATGTAAAAGGAGTGGGTGCTTGCCTTTACATCAACAACTAAAATCTGTGGTTTTTTCCTATATGGGTTTCCATATATATTTGGTGTCTCAATGTGTTGTATGGGTTGTTTGTATGCATTCCTACGAATTCATTGTTAAGTTTTGAGCTCATATATAAATCTTCCAATACATAAAAGAAAGTGTTAAAAGGTTGCACACATATATAAATATGCTAATTGATTAAAGGAAAAGATTAAAAGATGTTAAAATCATTTGAATTTAGTCATTTAAAAGACACAGTTATTGATTCACTCCCCTCCTTTTAGTAATTTCTAAGTATTTATCATTGTTATGAATGAAATATTACCTACTTCACTTATTGTTATTTCGAAATATAAGAGGAGCCACCATAGAGTAGTCAGGCTCCCAACTGTCGGTAAGCAGTTATGAATCAATTGTAGTCCAAGAAAGGACAGTTTTGAAGTGATAGTTGTCATAGAAAAGAAAAAAATCCTCCATATTTAAAAATATTCCTACGATTCAAATTTAAACAAGAATGCAACAAATTACGGATATAACCATAAATACAAAGATGTAGTAGAAATAACACTTCATTTCATTGATATGAAATACAGAAATATGCTTACAAACATAATGGAAATAAGATTAGCTCGGGAGATGGTAGCTTATCTCTAAGAAGATATGTTACAGCGACATGCCTCTGAACTGTGTTACAATGAGGCTCCAGGGCCTATTTATTATTGAAAAACATGAGAAAACCCTAAACAACCAAAACCCTAACCCTAAGAGATGAAACGCCAAGAGTTTATGGGCCCCGTTGGGGTTAGTTGGGCAGCCAACTTCTCGGGATCGTAACTTGGTCATATTATCTCCATTTGGCATGTACGATACCTTGTTATAAAGGTCTCTCCGAGTACTGCAAATTTTTCCACAAGCCCTTGCCTATGGCTATGGGCTCGCAGCAGATCTCAAAAAATGTTGTTTAGGGGGTCAAAACTGCTCCGGAAGTTCACGACCCAAAAAACTGCTAAAAATAGTAAATGTTGAAATAAAGAACGAAACAATTGAAACCGACTAGAGGCTTAGGTGGAATAGTTGGGTGGCCACCTAGATCATTCTTCCCCCCTTAGGAAGCAATGGTCCCCATTGCATGTAGAGCCTCCATGAGGTGAGGAAATTTTTGCTGAACCTGGTCCCTGGTGAGCCACTTGCCTTGGTGTAGGAGTTGGCCAGCTTTGACAACCCGAAATAGTTGGATCTTTTGTTGGCTAGTGTTCTTAACCTATGTGTCCATAATCTGATCAGTTGTAGCATGTTCCATGCAATCTGCCTTTAACTCCGTTGGTGTGAGTTGTTCTGCAATGTCTGATGTGTCGAGTAATGGCGGGAAGTATGGTCAAAGATGGTCCACATTGAAAATTGGGTGCAGACCAAGGAATAGGAGAATTTTGAGCTCAAATTCATTGTCTCCCACAGCCTTGGTCATGGTGTAAGGACCATATCAAAGTGTTTTGAGCTTTCGATGGGCTCTGGAAAGGCGTTATTTCTGCAAATGCAAACAACTTTGTCGCCCACCTGAAACTTGTGTGGAACCCAATGTTGATCATGTTGTTGCTTGTACTTTGCATTTGACTTCTCCAAGATGTTGTGAACCTATTGGCGGATGTGTTGGATGCATTCAATAAATCTAGTCGCTTTATCTGCCTCAGATGATACATGTGTGGATTTTGTCTATGTAGTCACCTGAGTCATGGCAACATCAATCAGACACAATAGTTGAAATCCTAGACCCACTTGAAAGGGACTGCGATCAGTCGAGCTATGGAGAGCTCTATTATAAAGTTGCTACACATATGGAAGACTCTCATCCCAGGTTTGAGGATGCTTGGAGTTGTACATTCGGAGTATGTGCACTATCATCTTGTTGACAACCTCCATCTAGCCATCAATCTAGGAATGGAAGGCAGTCAACTTGGTGAGCTTGGTGTCCAATAGTGTCTAGAGGCTTGACCAGAATGTCCTCAGGAACTTGCTATCCTAATCTGATATAATGGTTTGCGAGATCCCAAAATGTACCCATACTCGTTCAAAGAAGAGTTTGGTAGTGTCCTCTATTGAGGTACTCTTCTTGCAGCCTACCAATATAGTCATCTTAGAAAATGTGTCCATGACCACAAATACATAGTCATTACCATGTTTGGTAGAAGGGATGCTTGACATATAGTCCATGGAGATGGATTCCCATGACTGGCTGGGAGTAGGCAAAGGAGTGTATAGGCCTTTCTTCTTAATGGATGGCTTGGCAATGGCATAGGCAGTGCAGGGTCTGATATATTTCCCAACATCTAGTCGGAATTTGAGCCAATAGAAGTATTTTTATAGAACAACCACAATTTTCTCCACCCAAAAGTGTCTTGCGATCCGACTGTAGTGCACCTCCCAAATCAGTTTGGAACACTTTCTTGAAGGAACACAAATGTGGCCCAGGTAGCATAATAATGCATCCGAGACGTGGAAATCAGGAACTTACTTCCCATCTACTAGAATCTAGTATGTGGAGGTGAACTCTAGATCATTTTTGTATAGTTGCAGCCATCCAAAGGTCTCGTCACCACAAGAGTTGAGAACAGTAGTCAATGCTACAACTGGGGGTCGGCTGATGTAGTCCACAACATGATTGGTGCTACCCTTTTTGTATTTAATTTTTCAAGTGTAATTGTTGTAGATATGTAGACCACTTTTGATGGTAATCATTCTGCAACTTCCACTGTGTCTGTGTAAATTGAAGAGGTCGGTAATCGATGTGGATGACCGTCTCTTTCCCCAGAATGTAGTGCTTCCACTATCGGCAAGCCTGCACAATGGAATGTATTTCTTTATCATAGGTGGGGTACTTCTGAATTGTATCAGAAAGTGTCTCACTATGATAGGCCATTAGATTCCCGTGCTAGGTGAGGAATGCACCAATAGCATAGTCTGAGGTGTTTGTATCAATTTCAAATGGTTGTTGCAGGTCTGGTAGTGTAAGTATCGGTGCAAAGCAGAGGCAGCACTGCAACTCAACAAACGCCTTAATATGTTGGGACTCAGAATAAGCAAACTTTTCTTCCACCCCGCCCTTAGTAATCTAACTCAACCACCAAGTGATATGGGAGAATCCCAACACAAAACTCTGATAAAAATTTGCAGGGCCTAAAAAGTTGTGAAGCTCCTTCAGAGTGGTCGAGGTTGGCCAATCCCGAATGACTTGGATCTTGGTTGGGTCCACATGCACACCACACTCATCTATGATGTACTCCAAATACTGGACTTACCTCATGCCAAAGGTGCATTTCTCCAAGTTGGCACACAGTTTGTGCTGCCAAAGGGTTTGAAGGATTTGTCGAATGTGTTGCAAGTGATCTTCCCAACTCTTGTTAAAGATGAGGATGTCATCTAGATAAACCACCACGAACAAGTTGGTTAAGGGCCACAAGATGTCATCCATTAGCCTCATAAAAGTAGCGGGGGAATTTCTCAGCTCTAAGGACATAACCAACCATTCAAAAAGGCCTTCCTTGGATTTAAAGGAAGTCTTCCATACATCTATGGGCTCTATTGGAACCTAGTTAACCAGACTTCAAATTGATCTTGCTGAAATACTTGGCCCCCTTGAGTTGGTCCAGCAGGTCATCAATTCGTGGGATTGGATACCTGTTCTTGACAGTGGTTTTGTTTAATGTTCGATAATCAATGTGGAGCCTCCAAGTTTCGTCCTCCTTCTATACCAATACAATCAGGCTCCCATAAGGTGAGGAACTTGGTCGAATGCACCCTTTTTGTAGAAACTCCTGGATTTTCCACTTGATCTCTTCATTTTCCATAATGGAGTGATGATATATCGACCCGTTGGGTAGAGGTGCTCCAGGATTTAGATCGATTAAATGCTTGACCTGACAATGTAAGGGTACCCCTGTGAGTGAGGAGAAGATGTCTGTGTATTATTCCACAAATGCATCCACATGCTTTTACTACTTATAGGAACCCTTCTTGGGGTCCATGGACGTGGCTATGACCTTCCCCTTACTTCGAGAGTGAATCAGAAAGAAAACAAATTTCCTAGTCTGGGAGATGACCTTATTGCATTGCTTAACAGAGATCAAAGAGATGGCAGTAGATGGGGTTACCTCTAGTGTCCTGTACAATTTAGTACCCAAAGAAATAATAACAAAGTGAGGTCTAGAATCATATACATCATGGCACTTCCATAAGTATGTTTGTCCTAATAATACATCATAAACTTCAAGAGGAGAAACATCACACATTACCTCATCCATGAAGGGCTTCATGTTGTAGGGAAGGTGACATTGTTGGTTGACACGAAGATCTCATCCTTGGTGAAGCCATCTGATGGTGTACAACTACATATGTGTTGTAGTTGGTAGGCCCAACCACTTCATGACCTCTACTGAAATTAGGTTCTTTTGGCTCTTGTTGTTGATAATGAACTGCAGCGGAGAACCCTTCACCCACATTTGTGAGTGGAATATGTTATATACCTAGGGGGGTAATATGGGGTACCAAGGGAGGTAACCCAGGTAATAATGTAATAATGGGATGGGCCATAGTAATAAATAAGGTGGTTAACCCATGTCATGTAAGGGACCACAAGTAGTTAATAATAATGTAAGGGGCCCATGGTATTAGTTGATGGTATGAGTAAACCATGGTAATGATGCATGGTATTGTATGTATGAGGCCTATATAGAGGATAGAGACTCCACATGGAGAGATATGAAGAGAAGTATTCTTGTATGAACAGGCATATAGCTTGTGGAGTATTCTCCTTCCTTAAGGAGTGAATGTATGGTGTTGCCCTACCTTAAGGGTTTTGATCAATAAAGAATCATTTCATATTATTTCTAGGTTTATTTGCAGCGTCTCATACTTTCTTATTAGATCTATAATATTTCTGGGTTAGATCTACAACAAAATTCCTCCGTCAGCGCGCTAATCATCTTATTCAGAAAGTGCGTAACGCGATCACTCATCAAGACCTTTGGACAGCCAAATCGCGTTAGTACATGCTCAAAGAGGAACTTCGCAGCAGTGGCGCCTGTGCAATCCTTCACAGGCTATTCCTCTGCCCAACCAGTCAAATACTCCATCGTAGTGATAATGTACCTCACTCCCGTCTTTCCTTGGGGCTGAATGGATCCCACAAAATCTATTGCCCATTTCTCAAAGCATTGCAACATCATTCGAGGATTCAAAGGCATCTCATCCCTCTGTGATGGCCTACCAGTCCTTTGACATACATCGCACGCCTTGCAATATGCTTTTGAGTCCTAATGGAGGGTTGGCCACCACAACCCTGCGCGTAGAATCTTTTGCGTAGTTGCTCTCCCTGCATAATGTCCTCCCGCGGCGCCCCCATGAGCATCCGTGAGGATGCTCCTTCTTTCAAACTTAGGTACATATCATCACAATATCTCATCAGACCCCATTTTGTATAGATGCCCAGCTATGATAGAGAAATCTGTCGCACGCACCACGAGTTCCTTCTTCTGCTAGACAATGTATCCTTCTGGGATAGTTCCTATCGTTAAGAAGTGTATTATATCCTCAAAATGACCATCGGTGACACACACTGGAAATAGCTACGCGTCAGGCAATCCTTCCTCCAAATTAGTGGGTTCTTCCCCTATTTCGATGCGCGACAGATGGTTTGGTCCCGCGTTCAGTCGTCTAGGCTTCACAATAACTTCAAAATCGTACTATTGGAACAATAAGAGTCACCTGCATATTCTCCCCACCAACACAAGCTTATTAACCAGGTGCTTCAACACAGAGTTATTTGTATACATCTTAAAATGGCCTCCCAACAAGTAGTGCCTAAACTTTTGGAGCGCATATACCATGGCTAACCCTTCGTGCTCGGTAGTGGAATAGTTCTTCTTTGTCTTGGATAACCTTCTGCTTGCAAACGCGATAGGGTGGTCCAGGTCTTCTCCACCAACCTGTGTCAGTTTTGCTCCTAGCGCTATACATGATGCGTCGACATGTACATGAAACTTCCCAGACTAGGATCAGCACATTGACCACCTTTTCTTTCAATACATCCAGGCTCTTCTTACAATCTTCATTCTAGCAGAATGTAACATCTTTCTTCAACAATTTCTCCATAGGCACGGTGATCTGGGTATAACCTTTGATAAAGTTTTTGTAATATCCTGTATGTCCCAAGGTAATGCGCAATTGTTTCACACTCCTTGGCGCCTCCAAGTTCAGTATGACCGCGATCTTCGCGGGGTCTACCATCAGTCCCTGTCTGCAAACCACATGACCTAGCAGGGTCCCAAAAGGAACACAAAACAAGCACTTCTTTAGATTGAGCGCAATCTAGTATCTTCGACAGGTATCCAACGTCAGGGGCAAGCTTGCTACATGGCAATTCACCAGCCCAAACACAATCCAATCATCAAAGTATACTTCCAAGAACTTATGAATAAACTCCTTGAATGCAACAACAACTACGCACGAGAAAATCGTAGGCGCATTCTTTAATCCGAACGGCATTACAGTGTACTGGAAACAACCCCACTCAGTCGCGAAGGTTGCCTTGCTCCTATCTTCTAGCGCGATTTTGATCTGGTGGTACCTCGAGAACCCGTCAGTGAATGAATATGCTTCCTGGCCACCAACATTGTCCAACACTTCATCAATGAACGAAGTCGGGAAAGGATCATGTACACAAGCGTCATTCAGCTTTTTAAGATCCACGCACATCCTTATTTCATCATTATGCTTCTTCTCTTGTACCACCATTGGGCTTACCCAGTGAGATTCTTCCACAAGCTCAATAATGCATGTTGTGAGCATCTTGTCTAGCTCTAAGCAGACCTTTTCCTTGTACTTCGAATTGAGACAATAAGACCTTTGCTTAACTGGCTTCACATCGGGTTTCAATGTGATCTTCATCATACCTAGGTCCTCGATTATCCCCTTCAGATCCGTGAACTTGGTAGGGAATAAATCCTAGTATTCGCAGAGCAATTCAGCGACCATATCCACCGTCGCGTCGTCCCAATATCTCCAATCTTCGCGAATTTGGGCTCTGCCTTCGTACCAATGTTCACTTGTTTTGTTTTCAGCGGCGTGGTTAAATCAGAATTCTCAACCTACGGTCCTTCAACCTAGTGGTGACCTTCTGTTTCAGGGATGTTAATCTTTCGCGGATCCTTGTCCTCTTCTTCAGTGGTTACATTATAACATTTTAGCGTGTGACTCAGTTGAGTAGCCCATTCAGGTTGAATCAGGTCTAAAGGATCTTGCGGTATCCTAAAGATTGTTGCTTTCACCTCTTGTAGCGCTTCATCAATATTGTCAAACCCGTCTTCAAAACTGAATTTCATCATGAGCAGAATATCCCATTCGCCTGTCCCATGGCAGAGCTCTATTTCTACATACCAGTTCATCGGGACAATATCTAAGGTATGATAGAACAAATGCATCCATTCAGGTTGGGGCTTTTCTCCATAAGCTTGAGCCCATTTGGCCAAGTGCGCATGCGGATCATCCTGCCCATCATACTTGTCTGTCATTTGCATCTTCGGCTTCCCAAAGTGAGTTCTCATCATTCTCCTACATTCGTGCCAATCATCAAAGCTTCCCTTGTGTGTACCCCACCGCCTTGCGGGCGTAGTGCGCAGTGCCCAGTCCAACACCTGGAAGCGCTACTTTTTTAATACCTCCCTTTCAAATGCATCCAGAAAAAAATATCTACATCATTTAGGCCATCATAAGTAGGTAGATTTCTTACCTCTGATGACACACAACACAGCGATCGGGTCATCATGTTACAGCTCAACATGGTTACTTTGTGTAACCGATTCTGCCAGCACTCTAATTCTTCATTGGAGTCTGAGGTGCATGAACTCTCGCAATCCCATGTAATTTGTCCATCCACTGTTGGATTCACCCAGTCTTGGTCTCGCGTTGTTATCTTATAGATACAATCTAGATCATCATCGCTCTCATAATAATGGACTGGTTCAATATAGCGTGATCCTTTGGCAGGATCCAGGGGCACAATTACGCATAGTGGTTTCTTCTCAAATATCATCTTTCACTTCTTTAGATTGATTACCCTGTTCATATCAGTAGCCCAATCAATTTGAAGGAGCATAGGATAGGGGTTGTTGTCATCCACTATCTCTATTACTTTAAAGTCAGCCAACGCACTCACACCTTCAATATCTATAGTCACCCCCTGCAACCGCCCCATGGGGATGATTTTCTGTTTATTCGCCATCCTTAGCTGAATCGGAGACCATTGTAATGTGGGTCTCCCCATCCATTCCCAAGTCTGTTTAGGTAGTACGTCTGCGTCTGATCCCAGGTCCAAGATAACCTGATCCATCTCATACTCTCCTATCTGCACGGTCAGTCTCAGCTCCCATCTCATCCTTGTTTTATGCTTACCAAGCTTTTGTACTACGCACGACTCAGTAGGAGTGTTTCCGGCGCATCTATTTATGAGCTCCTGCAACCCCTTCACAACCTTTCTATCACGCAGTAGTTTCATGTAGGTCTCCAAGAAGGTGGTAAGCATAGAAGGATCCATCTCCTGATCGGGCTTATCCTTGCTTCCTGAGGTGGACGCCTCAGTGAAGCTCTTCTTTTCTTCCATGAAGGTTTCACATACACACTCTAAATCAAAACCAGTTTCCTTTGTTGGAGCTTTGCAAACCCATGTATTGTCTTCTAGTTGTTTCCCCTTGTCATCTCTTGTTGTGATTCCGCTTTGGAACACTATAGTCACGTTTGGATCCTCTTCGTGTGGCTCAGACCTCATCATCTGCAGGTTTTGAGTCAACATAGGTGGTAGCGCCCCTTTGTCACGTATCATAGCGATGAGCGTAGGACAATCTTCTGTTTCATGATCAAACAGAGTGCAATACTTGCACGACGGACGTGTTGGGTTAGTGCAATTGCGGGCATAGTGTCCTGGCCCTCCACAATTGTAGCAGATCAACTGTCCCCAACCTCTACCAAGTCCTCCTCCGCCTCAACCTCGTCCGCGCCCCTGAAATCCTGTCCGTGCCATCCCTGCGCTCTGGTCAGGGGGTCGTGTTTCGACCTGAACCCTATAAGCGGGAGTTCTATCCATCATCAATTCATAACTCCTGCAATTACGCTCATCATGCCCTACCAACCTACAAAAGTTGCAGAACAGTTGTTGCGGTGTCTGTACAAACTTTTGCAACAAATCACAGTTATCCGTGGCATGTTTTCTCGCTACCTAACATATAACACACCACAATGTAGGCCTCGCACTCGGTCCTGCTTGAGCTTCTAGCCTCAAAGGCATCGGTCCTCCTCCTATAAGGTAGTTCACAAAGACTGGACAATGGTCTTTGTCATTCCCGTGACTCTTGCATTTCAGACACCATACCTCTTCGCACACCTATGGTCGAACTGTCCTATCCTGCTTCAAGCTTTGCATCTCAAGGTAGAGATTTTTCAACTGCACATGGATCTGCTGAACCCCCAGATTTGGATCTTGCATCGGTGTTTCATGCAGCCTCATTGCGATCTCCAAGGCCTTTGCCTGAGTTGTTATCTTCTGTTGCGACAGCGCAACCCTTAAGTGTGGCAGGAGCGAAGCCACAAACCACTTGCGATGTTGTATGTCTGTTAGGTTCATGTTATACACTTCAACCTTTGATTGAGTTCCCAAGGTGTCTCACCTAGTTGCATCGTGATTTCTTTGAACCCTACAATAGACTGTGCTTTAGATTTAGGCCTACTGAATTCTCTATTCAATGTTGTCTGGATGTCTTCCACTCCAACATTCGGGTTATCATTAGTGTACCAGATATACCACGTTAGCGCCTGATCCTACAGAGCGCTAACCAATGTCACCTTCTTCATGTTATCATTTGTAACACCTTGAACTTCCCATACAACTTTTACAACGAATTAGAATTGGTCCTAGTCCTCATTCCCCAAACCTTTGAACAAAGGCAGCTTCACTGAATTTGCCATACTGAACAGCGATGCAAGCCGAGGTGGTATGGGTGAAGTTGCAGGTGATGGAGGTGAATTTGGAGGTGGTGTGGATGGAGGTGGTATTCGCGGGAATCCTTGCCTTGATAACCAAATAGCACTTTGCGAAGAAACCTATGTTGTTCCCTCTTCGTCACCTCGTGGAGGTGAAATCAACGGACTATATCCAGGACCCTTTTTTCCTTCGTTTCGGTAAGTTTTTCCACTTCGCATAGCCCCGAACATCAAGGTAGCTGCATAACCCGCTTTTCGCACAATAACATTTTAATCCAGGTATTTAAAGATTTCACGTACTTACCTCATGGTCCTTTGAAAAGACGTCGCTCTGCCTCGCTGTAGCTGAATGAGGTGTCAGCTGCAAATTCAGTTACAAATCCTCCTATGACACGATCGAGCTAATGATCGACAGTGTGGGCGATCTTATCCTCTGATGCTTCCAATCTTCACACTAGCTCAGGGGTCCACACAATAGGAGTGTCAAGTTTCCACCTTCCTTGGTTATCTGCTAGCTTCGCGATCCACTCGTAAAGCTCAATTGGGAAGGAGAAGAAAAAGATCTCGTGGATCTCTGTATACAGGTACCTGTCCAACCACTATTCCTTTGTTAGTTGCGGGTTTCTGTTCTCCTGTTCCGCAAATTAGTGGATTTTCTGATCCAACCAGTCTCCAATCTCTTTCTTAATTGGATTCCAGTGATATGACATCACACATCTCTTATGCAAATTCTGATCCCGACAACGGAACCATTTGTTGGCTTGACAGGGGCCCGACCCAGGTTCAACATTAATTAGCCAAACAAATCCCTACACTACTGGCCCTTTTGGCATCAGCCCGCAGAGTGAAAACCGAAGCCTCACCCGAAGCAGTATGGGGGGATGCTGGAACCAAGTTTCCGAACCCTGAGATGGTCGTGATGTTGTTTTATTCCCTTTATTCCTGCCTTCGCGCAGATCACTTCGCTCTAGGGCTTGCCAGACGAGCCCTCTATTCCATTCTTCAATACCTCTGTGAAAGGGTACGGTTGACCTTCACGCAGCCCTGTCCTTCGATTCAGATACTTTCGTGCTGCTAAGGCAGCGTATTGCACAGATTGTCAAGTTATCTTAAGAATCTTACTTGTCTTATTAGATACTCACAGTTAGCACCACGTAAACAGATATTCTTATATGCGTTCAATTATCCAACATAATTATACACATTCGTGCGCCATATAAGCATTATAGAGGAAATTCATACATAAAATGACAAGATGCATCAATCAAAACAAAGACACAGAAATTGCAGAATACTTCTCTTTATTAATCTCTTCCAAGTGATTACAGATTCTATCCACCCTGTGCACATAGCTGCAGGGGTCCGTGCACTCAGCTGCGGACTTCCACCCTAAGCCTCTACGCACTCAGCTGCAGACCCTCTACCTATGCTATGACTCGAAACTTAGACTTCTTACTTCAGAGCTATCACTCTCTTATCTTGTGTATTGATTGATTACTCTAACTACTTAGAGCTTAGCTCTTTTTCTACAATCCCATGTTCTGCGGACCATGGGTAGATCTCTTGCAACTGACTTTACTTTTCAAAACTAAGGGTGGACAACCCTTTATGACTTATAACACCTATGCACTCTGCGACCACAAAATGCAGAGTCATTACAAGTTTCTTACAAAATTTGACCATAATATAGGCTTTTAGCCCCAAAACTGCCCTTTGGGGGATGCCGTTCCCAACACCTATTCAGTCGACACTCCCTTCCTTGTATCTCCCTATTTAAAGTGTTGTATCCCGACGTTTCCAATTGACGGATCTCGGTAGCTTAGACTTGGGGTTATAAACAATTCTTTCGAGTTATGGTCTTTGGGACAACGTGGCCTAATGCTTTAATTCTGTCTCCCGACGTCGTCTGTTGTTGGTCCCCAGCACTGTCACTTGACAAACTTTCTATCAATGCCAATCTCGCTAAGTGTTGGGCCTTCTAAACTGATTTTTCTCCGCTACAATCTTGAATTCACTCCTCTCTTGGGATGCTCTATTACGCTCTAGCTTCCTTGTGGCTCCTCTATCACCACTCTTTTAAGGACTCCTCTTCATCCTATATGTAATCTGACATATGCATTAGGTATCAATCTCTTCTCTTGGCTTTTCGCCTCCTCTATGCTTCGACTTCACTTCCTTTGTAATGCGCATGTAGCACTACGCAGTTCTCCCACAACCCTTCTTAGTTGTACTATGCGCTTAGCCCAACTCCAACACTGCAACCATATTTTTGTAGCCCAACTCCAACCCTGCAACCATATTTTTGTAAAGGTTTCAATCACTCTTGAGCCTTAACACCTACAACATTAAAACACACACACACACACACACATATAAGCTTTGCATTCACAATGCACAGGGGTTGACTCTCGAAATACACTCAAAACATAGTGTATGCATCTTATATTAAAAATAAACAAAGGCCCTCACCCTGAAATACATTTATTTGGCCCTTTCTGGCCTTAAGGCCTATCTCGGCCCTCTACCTCACATTCACACACTCTTCCCCTTATGCACACACACCTCACACACTTTCTCCTTCTGTGATTTAATAAGTTATATAAAATAGGATACCAAAACCAATTCAGGTTCAGATCCAAAGAATCCTCACCTAAACCCCTAATCTAAGATTATTAAATCCACACAATCCTCAATGAATCTAACTAACTCTCAACTCTCCAGAATACTCTCAAGATCTCTCTTTTTAGATAAGATTTGGTTACATCAATCCTCACATTAATTCATTTATGTACAATATGTTCAAAGACATAGGAAAATACATGAAATTAATCAAGTCCACTCAATTAGGGAACCAATTCTATTGGTAATGTAAAAACCCTAGGTCTAGTCAAAATACATTTTGACTTGGAGGTATGACCCAGGAGGATTCTCCAGTTGCTCCAAGTTCAAAGGGTTCAGTTCTTTCCAGAGATAACGCCAAGCGGTAGAGCCCATCATTCTGAATCCGACAATATTTTCGGTTTCTCATTTGATCTCCGATGAAGGAGAAATCGTTTGTTGAAGTTTGTGGTGAACAGGTGCAGAAGGGGCCAGGTGGCATTCTCACTGCTTGACACATGGCAAGGACAAGTCAATGCAGTCAAAAAGGTTCAACGTTCAGTTTCAGGTGCATATCTCCAAGTGTATGGTGAGATTTAGGTTTGATTGGTTTTAAAGGTTAAATTTATAGTTTCTGTGACATACCATATATATAAAACAATGGTGGCACATTTTTAAATGACAAAATATAAACCTAAGGTTCATGGCGCTAGGGATATGTATATGTTTACATGGAATATGGGCACAAAAGACATGGTCTAAAACCTAAAGTGCAAAGACATTACAAGTAGGCGCATTATTAAATTCATATGGCGCGGTTATAATGTTAAACCTATGACAAATAATATGGCAAAGTATTATAAACTATATGGTGGATATAATGTATGGTGGCAATTATGCGATGGTGAAAAACTATGGTATAAAACTTATGCTATAGTCCTAAGGCGGATGGAGCAGTCATTGTTGGAACAGGTCCATGGCATGAAGCAAATTTATGACAGTCCATTCGGCGCAGTGTTAATACACGTCAGCACCGTCGGAGCCACAAGTGCGGAGGTGGCACGGAGCAGGTTGAAACCGCCGAGGGAAGGTGCCACGGGTCTGAGGTTAGAAAGGTCACCGAGAAGTGGTTATAACAAATGTTGATAGCGCGAAGATGTGTCACATGAAACTTGGACCTTTGGCTGCACTGTTAGGTTATAACTTTGGATATATGCGCAGAGTCTATGATTAACCAAATGTATAAATGTTTGCGCCAAAGTTAGAATATACATATATTAATATATATATATATATATAATATATATATATATGGTAGTTATATATAGTAGGAGTTATATATATATATATATATATATATATATTATATATATATATATATATATATTATATTATATATATATATATCTATATGTTATATAATATATAATAATATATATATATATTATATGTCTGTTCATGGTTTTCTTTATATTGTGATATGCTAAGTTTAGGATGGTGTTAAAACCTCATTGCACCGAGAACTAGGTTGTTCAACCTAAAACCAAGAACTTGCTTTGTATAACCCGGGAGGTTCAACCTTGGAACCTGTCTGAGGTCTATTAAAACCTTAACCATTGCACCAGTGAAGGAGGGAGTGAATAGTGAGTTGCAGAACTAGGGTGTATTATTGACTATTTTTGTTCATGTAATCATATCTTGGCCATCCTTGAGCCAAATTGAGAATGGGGACAGGCATTAGAAAGCTAAGACACAAAGGCTTTCTTTATATAGTAAGCAGCAGTGCCTGCGTGCATAGATCAGTTGGTGAAATCTCATGTAAATAAACTCTTTGGATCATTTCCAAATAAAACGAATGCCCACTTGGAAGCAGACCCGGAGACTTAGTCCAGAAGGGACGAACTCCATCAACAATTTGTTCTGTTTGCTTCTTCTCTTTCTGTTGTTATGTTATTTGTTGCTCTCAAGTTTATGCTTAAGGTGTATTAATAATAAGTTTCCTGCTTTCATTCACACATATGAAACCTTAGTTAATATTGGTAAAGTTGCGCAAATAATCAATCCTGTAGATTTCAGATCATATTTTGGTATGAGAGCGAGGATGATCATGTTTAAGAAGAATATTTGCCAATGTGAATGTTGACTAGATCCAGTTTGTAGTATGGAGAAGGGAAACTTAAAGAGTTAAATCCAGAGATTGGAAAGAAGAGAGTCTCGCAAAAGATGGCAGGTTCAAAAGAAGGAGAAGCTCCTGAGACAAAGAGCAGGGAGCAATTTAAGCAGATGTTCCTTAATATGCAAAGGATTATTGCAGAAACTTATGAAGACAAGAAGACTAGAGATGCAACTTCGTCTTCTAAAGGCATGAAAGTGAAAAAGGGCAAGGAAAAAGTTGATGGTAATGAACCTCCTTATCTTCCATCTTCTTCTTCTTCTTCTTCTTCATCTTTTGATCATTCAAGTTTAGATTCAGATTCTGAATCAAAGAAGAAACATAAGAAATCTCTTTTTTTTAAGCTTTATGTTAAGTTTGAATTGCCGAAATATGATGGTGAACTAAATCCTAAAAACTTAGATAACTGGATTAAACAACTTGATGTTTATTGTAGAATTCAAAATATTGTTGATGATTCTACGAATTTAGTTAGCTACACTTAGAATGGGGGGAACAACTTTGATTTGTTGGGAAAGTAAAACTCAATCAGATTTAAAGCATAAAGGTAAAATTATCTCTTCACGGTCTAAGTTTATTAAAGTTTTTAGAAAGCAATTCTATGCTTTAAGATATACGCAACATGCTGTAATAGATTGGCAACATTTGAGGCAAGGTAAAGGACAAAGTGTGCAAGAGTTTACATAGGAATTCAAGAAAAATGATTTAGCACTTGATATTCCATTGAACACACAAGAAACTTTGTTAAAATATATTGGAAGTTTGCATTCTTATTTGCAACATACATTTCTTATGTTTAATCTAACTGACTTTGATGAAGTATGTGTGCAAGTCATCCATGTTGAATTAGGTGGCAAACCTTTTCAGTTTTCAAAGAAACCATTCAAGCATTCAAAAAACAAAGACTTTAAAGACAACGAAGGGAAGAGAAAATCAAAGGGGAAGAAAGTGACAATAACTACGAAAAAAGGAGAAAGGCCTACTTGTACTCATTGTTAGAGGGTTGGACACGATGAGTCCAAGTGTTGGAAGCTTCATCCAAAACTTAAGCCAAAGAAGTTCCTTAAGAAGAAGGGTGAGAAGAAAGCTAATGCTGCAATCCAACAAGACTTGGGATTTGACATCGGTGATGAACAGAAGATAACCGTTATGGGTCTAACAGGTAATCCTTCTGAATCTAGTTCTACTTGTTCTACATCCTCTTCAAAAACTAATGATGTGATTGATGAAAAGAAGAGGCTTGAACTTTTTCACATAAGGATTATTTCCAAGCACATTAAGATAGACACATTATTTGACAACGGGTTGTGGTGTAGGTAAATTTTAAGTGTGAACACAAACAGTTCCTCTAGCCCGAGAGAGCAGGTCTAGCCACAAATAAACAATCTATGGAAGATCTCCTTAGGCTAGAATCAAATAAGAGGGCCTACCTCTTAGTACGCTATTTTGCTTGGTGACGATCTTGCTTCCTCGCTCAAGCTATGTTTTATTTCCTTCCTTCGAACACCTGAAACAAGTCAACAACAATAAACAACAAACATGATAACATACAAATTGCATTCAGCCTACTTAAGAGGTCAAGAAACATTAAGCCATAAATATGTGAGATGACATTTCATGTAGGAAATCAATCGATAGTTGCATCTATATTAGTTCAAGAAGATATTACAACCGATGTCTTGACGTTGTTGTTCTCCTCCAACATATCTGGTTTCCCACACACTTCTGCTAGCATCTCATGGATAGCCTCAACAATGGTATTTTTCAAGGCTCTTCCCTTTAGTCTTCACACCAAACCAAACTCACAATTCTCCCTTAAACACAAGCTAGAAAGCTACAAAGTATGGGTAACTTATTGATTACTCCAAACAAAACTTAATTATCTCTAGCACACACACACTAACACTAGCTTGTGCTTGGGAAAGTGGAGGTTTATATAGCTTGAATGGATGGGAGATGGTTCCTCTTCTCATGGGAGAAGGTCTTATCTCTTGAGGTAGTTCCATCCTAATAGGGGAAAGGAGCCCAATCTGACCTCTTCGGCTCCATCCCGCCTAACCATTTACCAAACTTCCATTACAAAGCTTCTAGAGTTGGAAGCTTTGGCTCCATATTTAAAAAAAAAATTCCAAAAGAGGATTGGCGCGACTGAGAAAGGACTCAGTCGATCTGATCGGCGCTAGGGATAGTTGTAAACACTGCATATCGATGCGAGGAGGATGCAGGTCAGTAGCGCCGATCTTGTAAACTGGGATAAACAGAAGATTTTTGGGAAATGATGCAAAAGGGAATTTATCTGCTCATGAAGAGGGACACAATGGGAGTTTCTTCATGATGGGAAAGCATGTAGGGTTTACTGTAGAGGTCCTCCACGATCAAGGAACGGGGAGTACAGGGACAGTGATAAAATGTTGTGTAACATATGCTCCCTAAAGCGTGAAGGCCGAACTAGAGTGAGGGGTGAAATGGTTTATAACTCAGTGTAGGGAACCAGAGTCTATCATTGGAAAACCTGCAAGCAAGTACAAATACATATTACTGAAAAATCTATCAAACGATACATGAATCATGGTATGGATGCAACCATCTAGAGAATGATCATGTAAATGGATCCAAGGTATGGGCACAACCATCCAACAGAAAGGGTCATAATGAAATCAAGGTATGGTTGCAGCCACCCAATAATAAGAAGGATCACATATAACAACTCATGGTATGGTCACAACCATCCATCTAAAAGAGACATGTATATCAGCACAACCATGTCACATCGCCTTGCAACCTGGACTTTTGTAATCTGAGCCTAGGGTCTTGCGCTCCAACACGACCCAATCAAAGTGCAGATTCTAACATGTGAATAGATGTGTTGACGTCGAACATGCTAGAAAGTCGCTTGATTGCCAGTCAATGAGGTGAACTGTTAACAAGCGCGAGAGAAACCACCAATAACGACAATGGTTCTCAAGGTACCAACATCACAGTTCACGAAATGTGAATAAAGGAACTGATGTCGAACACTCGTGAAATCAACTAATCAAAATCCGATGATGTGAACTTGTCATCGAGTGTGAAGAACTTGCCATTAGGGCATGCAATCTCTAAGGTATTGGAAGGGAGTCTCTCGGCCAGCTCTTGGATAATGAGTTGAAGTCGACAAGAAGCAACCATGTTGAAGGAAGGCCATGATGTATCCCACATCATCGACACGAGACAAAGGGATGCAAACGATTTTAGATGATGCAGAGGATCAGGAGTGAGTGTAACTGTAGAGGGACTAACTCTTGAACATATCAGTGACACGATTCCAAAGTTTGGCAGCTTTGGGATCCATAAGATCGGTGATCATGATGACATGGCAAAGATCAAATGGAAGGAAAAAATGAACGGCCCAACCCAGGAAAGTCAAATGAAAAGGAGGATATCCCAACCCGACACGAAGTAGAAAATGTCCTGTTCAAGAGTGATCTGCCGACACAACTGATAAAATTTCCAATTTTCCCCCACCATTTTTGGCAGGTACCCCAATTATTTTTAAATCGCAAGCCTTAAGGGGATAGCATATGCTTGCACTGTAAGTTCATCCTTCGAACGAATTTGACCTCGTAAGTTTAATGAGCCTTAGGAAGGAGAAGCTCACGTTCGTCATGGCGACAAATTCAATGTCATTTAATGTTTTAACAAGTCCGACAAAAGTGTAACTCAGTATCTTTTTCATGTTTAGAGTGTTTGAAACAGACACAAAAAAGAAAACTCCACATGGTCCCTTTTCGTACATTCGTGTCTCTTGAGCCCGAAAAGGTAGAAAACGATACTCGAGAGAACCGCTTGACCATTTTAGTCAAGGAGTACCTTTTTCATAAATAGTGCATCCCAGCCGAAAAAGGCGTAAACATAGACTGGGTAGACAACATTTCGCAGCCTTTAACGAGTTTAAAATGACAAGAGCTCGTCAATCTTTTTGTGTTTAAAGAGTCAGAAAAGAGCTTAAAAGTAGACCCCCCATTTTTATTCTCTTTAACGAGTAAAAAAGGAAAAATACTCGACAATCTTTTCACTTTTTACGAGTCAGAAAAGAGCTTAAAGGTGACTCGTCCTGGAGGAACAAGTGGTATAAAGGGTAGCTATCGGTTTGGGTTATGGAGGAACTTTTCAAAACATGTAATGGTCAAGAGGCTGGCTAATAAAACCACTCATCACTACAGTCCCTCAGGAAAGGAAAAACAACCAACTGAAAGCATATGATCGGCCAAAGAGATGTCGATGATGGAATGAAACAACCAAGGCTCATCTTGTAAAAATTAGCTAATAAAAACGACAGTCACGAGATTTAAATTGGGCATGGGTTCATTTTTACACAAGCTTGAACCATGGGAAACTCTGCTTGAATTCGGTTTTATGTTTACACAAGCTTGAAACGAAAAATTATGCTTGAGTTTGGTTTCATTTTTACACAAGCTTGAAACAAAGAACCATGCTTGCGATAAGTTTGCATGCCCCTAGCATAATGACTCAATCAAGGTACATGCCCCCCAAGCTTCATTTTAGTCAACTAGGTGGATGGAATGAAGGTTCACTTTCGAGATCTTGGAAAGACTCAACTGGGATTTTACGAGATCTTAATCAAAGTCTTGATTTGGAAAAGGGAGTTGTTTCATTTTTTAACGAGGTTGACACAGTAAAAGAACTATCCTCGGACATCTGTTTCATTTTTCAATGAGGTTGACACAGTAAAAGAACTATCCTCGAACATCTGTTTCATTTTTTAACGAGGTTGACACAATAAACGGACTATCCTCAAGACTCCTTGTTTCCATTTTTAACGAGGTTGACACAAGAAGAAACTGTCCTCGGACACCTTGAATCATTTTTTAACAAGCTTGACACAAGACAAGGAACTACGCTCAGCATCCCTTATTTCATTTTTTAACGAGGTCGACACAAGACCAGGAATTATCCTCAAGATCCTTGTTTCATTTTTTAACGAGCTTGACACAAGACCAGGAATTATCCTCGCGATGTCTGTTCATGACCCATAAGAGAACATGGCTCCCAAGAGGTCTTCAATAAATGGAAGAACCACACTTTGGGAGGAATACATGCCATTTGGTACCAAAGACAGATCGAGTTCCAATGCCTCTAATACATAACGTACAATACCATATGTGTGATCATCAACAGATGCAGAGACGGAATAGGTAGCCACATAATTGACCTGTGGAGGGGAAGGTACTACTTGCAAACAAGAGCTGATAAGGGATTATGGTTGCAAAGGAGGCGCCTGGTGACCAATGAACGACAATTGATCAATGGTCATTTTTCTCCCTTCATGCAGAAAACAAACCACACAGAAAAGTGAAGAAACATGATCTCCCATGACATAAAGCATAGATGCATTTAAGGAGAAGATTGAAATCTAAGGGACCTTGGACTACCATCATGTCTACATAGATGGTCTTTCCTCCCAAAGTAATAGGGAACTTCGGAAGGACCCCCAAGGCTTGACTGGTTCCTTTGTTGAAAGCCAATAGATTCTGGGTGATAGGCACAAGTTGTGGGGAACCCAAAGCCTGCCAAGTAATAGAAGACATGATGCTAACAGACACACCTTCATCTAATATAATGCCATGTACTACCATATTATAGGCTTGTACCGTGATTTGGAAAGGCACATAAGATGGAAGATGGAATGGAGTGAATGGGCTCCAATCAAAAGAAATGACAGAACTACTTGGTGGGGGTATCATATGATTGCCCCCATGCCTTGCAAGAGAAGGAGGACTAGCCTAAACAACTGGGACAGAAGGGTCACTCTCTGATTCATGAGAATCTGAGGAGACGAGAAGAACATGAGCAATATGATCACCACTCTCTTCCGAAACAGAGTGAGCAACTGATCGCGGGACCAAGTTGACACTCTTTTCGACCAATGGTTGGTCAGGAACAAACACAAGAGAATCTCGCTCAGGAAGAGTAGGATGGGCAAGAGATGAATCCAAGTCGATCTCTTTACCAACTGGGAGAGGGTTAGAAGAAAGCCTCTGATAACCAACAAGAAGTTGGGGTTGAGGAGTTGCAAGGTTTTCCAAAACTTTGGAAGCTTTATCCATAAGAGGACAAGGGTGAAAAAGATGCTCTCCTTCACATAACCTGCAGGGGAATCTAATCATCCCTTTCTTCTTACCATCATTAACCGAGGGTGCAACATCGAAATGATCTCCAACGGTCGATGGCGATGGTCGATCCATATTTTGAGACCATGCCTCTAAGACTCTAGGGATGACAGGATAGTCTCAAAGGAGATGGTCACCCTTACACAGCTTGCAAGGGAATCTAACCTTCCATGGAGGATAAAGGTTTGTCGATGGGAGGTGCAGTTGGAGTAACAACTGCACAGTTGGCCTCTCGCTTACCTGTCTTCTTCTTCTTTTTTTTAGCCTCTTGGTTACTGGATTTCAACTTTCACCAGGCGAAGTAGAAGATGAGGGTGACGAAACAGGGGAAGAAGGTGAGAGGTCAACCTTAGAATCAACATTATGTGATTCGAATGAAGGATACGTTTCGACAGGAGTTAGGATGCTTAGGACCACCGAGGTCGAAAACGACCAGACAGGTAAACCAATGGTTAACCCAGGAAGGGACAACGTCGCCATATAAGGAGCACCAACGTTTCCAAAAGAAGGAAAACGACTAGGATTCCCATCCAAGGGGAATCCTTGACTAGCAGACTCTGGAAATGTTTCCATTGGAATCGACCCTAAAGAATCACTAAGGAAGATAACTTTAACTAGGAATATTTTCTGGATAGTCAATTTTAAGACACTAAAACAAAACTTTTCCTTTTCATGTTTTAAGAGTCGAGAAAAGGACAAAAGATGAATCTAGTCACTTTCGGAGTTAACGAGCTCGAAAGGACTAGTGCTTGATGATATTTTAAATTTAAAGAGTCAAAAAGACCAAAATGACTGCTCAAGATAATCTAGGAAAAAGAGTTACCAGGTAACCGTGAACTGCAGAATACCTCCATGCGAACCGAGAAGTATGGGCAGACAATCTCCCCGAATGTTGTGTTCGGTGTATCATGTTTACAAGGCTACAGACTTGGCTTCCTATAGATAAAGGATTGCAAACCTAGTGGGGCCTCCCTTTATATACGTGACGGTATGGGGAGCACAAGTTTGTACTAGCAATGTCTAGTGCCGAAGCGAACGACAACTGCTAGGTTTAAAGATGTTGGAACATGTCTCTAGCCTAGACCTTCTAGATGTGATCATTAGGTTTCAAATGCGGCTTAGGTTAATTGAGTTCATTTTAAAGTTCATCTTGAATTATGCCTCAGTTTTTCAGGCCTTAGCGATGTGACTCGAAAAGTCCTATATGCCGCTAAATGAGACAAGACTCTTTCAATTCGATGAATCGTCTACACTAGAGAGGGTAGACAACACAATCAAATGCAAACAACCAAGCATCTGAAAGCAAAAATGATCTTTTCACTACTTTACTTTTTGAAAATAAACTAATTAAAAAAAAACTCTTTCCAATTCCTAGTTTCTTAACAAGTGCACTCCAAACAATCCTTCAAAAGTAAAGAGAATTCTTCTTTCTTTTCAAATGCAAATGCAACCCTAGTCTTCAATGATGCTAACTAACGTAACATATTGATGCAACAAACTAGAACTATGTGCTTTTCATGAAATGACAAAACAAATCTTTCATCAAATACTTCAATGAAAAAGTTTTCGAGACAATCAATCTCCAAGCAAATGAAAAGGTTTGAAAGATAATATCTTTCAAACTAATGAAGAAATGACTCTACCAAAAACAAGACAAACAATGTGACCTATGTCGAAAAAGAGATGTTTAATTAAGAAAACAAAACTTTTCAAACTTGTGTGATGGAGACCAAAGTAGTAAGAGCACTATAAACGAAATGCAAGGAGTAAATTCACCAACTCTTGACTCACCGAGTTGACAATCAACTGAATGGATGACAACCTAGATGCCCTAGGGCTACAAACCATCCACAAACTCAAGAAATAAAGTAAAAAGAAGGCAAGTCAACAAGCAAATAAACCAAGTCAAAATGCAGCTTTCCAGTCAGGGAGAAAACAATCTAAACAAGTTACAAGGCAGAAATCAAGAGAGCAAGACACACTGGTCGAGATCTGGAATCAACCCTAATCTTCACCTACAGGCATTGGTGCAACTGCGTAACTGACAACAAGTGCTAGAAGGGGGTCAGCGCGACTGTTCTTGTGTATATCGCGTCGTTTGATGCAACTGTTAGCAAAATAAGCGCACTGGCCGAGGATACAAGGAAAAAATAAAATAAATTCAAAGCCTGAGACTAGACTTGATACTGTTAATTTCAAACCCAGAGCAGTAAGCAAGGAAAAGTAGATAGAACTAAAGGGAAAGGGTGATACTAGAAATGTTCACACAAAACCATGGAATTTCAAACAAGCAAAAAGAAGGACTCAATCCCTAGGGAGTCGCCAATTTGTGGTGCGAGTAAATTCTAAGTACAAACATAAACAATTCTTCAAGCCCGAGAGAGTGGGTCTAGCGACAAACAAACAATCTATGGAAGATCTCCATAGGTTAGAATCAAATAAGAGGGCCGACCTCTTAGTACGCTATTTCGCTTGGTGACGATCTTGCTTCCTCGCTCCAGCTATCTTTTGTTTCCTTCCTTCGAACACCTGAAACAAGTCAACAACATCAAACAACAAACATGATAACATACAAATTACATTCAACCTACTTTACAGGTCAAGAAACATTAAGCCATAAATATGTGAGATGACATTTCATGTAGGAAATCAATCGATTGTTGCATCTATATTAGTTCAAGAAGAGATTACAACCGATGTCTTGACGTTGTTGTTCTCCTCCGACATATCCGGGTTCCCACACTCTTCTGCTAGCATCCCATGGATAGCCTCAACAATGGTAGTCTCAAGGCTCTTCCCTTTAGTCTTCACACCAAACCAAACTCACAATTCTCCCTTAAACACAAGCTAGAAAACTGCAAAGTATGGATAACTTGTTGATTACTCCAGACAAAACTTAATTAGCACTAGCACACACACACACTAACACTAGCTTGTGCTTGGGAAAGTGGAGGTTTATATAGATTAAATGGATGGGAGATGATTCGTCTTCTCATGGGAGAAGGTCTTATCTCTTGAGGTAGTTCCATCCTAATAGGGGAAAGGAGCCCAATCTGACCTCTTCAGCTCCGGCGTAACCATTTACCAAATTTCTGTTACGAAGCTTCCAGAGCTGGAAACTTTGGCTCCATATTTAAAAAACTTTCCAAAAGAGGATCAACGCGACTAAGAAAGGACTCAGTCGATCTGATCGGCGCTAAGGATAGTTGTAAACCCTGCATATCGGTGCGAGGAGGACATGGGTCAATAGCGCCGGTCTTGTAAACTGGGATAAACAGAAGATTTTTGGGAAATGATGCAAAAGGGAATTGTTCTACTCATGAAGAGGGACACAATGGGAGTTTCTTCATGATGGGAAAGCATGTATAGTTCACTATAGAGGTCCTCCGGGATTAAGGAATGGGGAGTACAGGGACAGTGACAAAATGTTGTGTAACATGGGTAAAGCAAACTTAATATCTGAGGAACTAGTAAGGAAATTGGAATTGGAAACTAAAAATCATCCAAAACCATACCCTTTAGGATGGTTGAAAGAAAACACTCGGATGCATGTCACAAAACAATGTCATTTAAGATTTGCAATTACAACTAATTTTGTTGATGATGTTGAGTTAGATGTGATTCCTTTGGATATATGTGGAGTTGTGTTGGGTAGTCCATATCTTTATGATAAACATGTTGTCTTTTAGAGAAGGGAGAATAAGTATCATCTCTTTAAAGAATGAATTAAATACATTGTCAAGGCACACAGAAGTAAGACAAACTTGGATTTAATCAATGCGAGTCAATTGAAAAGGTTAATAAATTCAAGTAAAAGGAATTTTCTCATGATTGTTAAAAAACAACCTAAAGATAAGTATGATGCTTTTCAAGGGTGTGATTCTCAATTTAAGGACAAGTTGGTTGAAGTAGTAGATTCTTATGGGGAATTGTTTAAAGAACCAAAAATTCTCCTTCTAAAACGAGAAATACAACATGAGATTCAATTATTATCCATTACACTTCTTCTTAATATTGGCATGTACCATATATCAATCATTAAACTAGATTTAAGAAATTGTTATCATCAGATGCATATTGCAGAGAATGATGTTTGGAAAACAAGTATGTGAGACTAGATAGGGGCTTTATGAATGATTGATTATGTCGTTTGATTTATGTGATGCTCCAGTAACTTTAATGACAATGATGAATGATGTGCTTCGCTATTTTCTTGGTAAGTTTGTCATAGTCTATATGGATGATATTCTTACTTTCAGTTCAAGTTAGGAAGTTAGAAGTTTCGTGGGTGCAGGTTAGTATTGGAGGAAGTTTGTTTTTCATTTCCCTTTTATTGCATTACCACTTCATGCTTTAACAAGTTTTAAAGCCTCCTTTTAGTGGGGAGGAAAACAACAAAGGCAGGGGAAACTTTGAAGTAGAAAATTGTAACATCTCCTCCAAATCTTCAATAGTCGTTTGAAATAGAACCTAATGCTAGTAGGTATGCAATGAGTGCAGTTTTATTTCAGAAAGGGAAGCCTATTTGTTTTCATTTCGAAGCATTTTCTAAATAAGTTGCAAATTATCCAACTTATGAAAAGGAACTATATGCATTAATGGAAAGTGGTGAACAATGGAAACATTATTTAATGAACAAAGAAACAATGATTCAAACAGATTATCAGCCACTTCAATTCCTTCAAACTCAAACTAAGTTGCAACAGGCTCAACATTATAGATGGATGGGTATTTTGCAGCAGGTCCACTTAGTAATTAAGTACAAGGAAGGTACAACAAACAAAGTAGTTGATACGTTGTCAAGATCTTCTTTGAATGTTTCAGTTATTCTGCAAAATAGTTCCTTAGCACATGAAAGTTATATAGAACAATATACTATAGATATTGTTTTCAAAGATATTTGTGAATAGAAAACTCATGATGCACAGGAGGAAAAGTAAATTACCATGTTGATAACAAGTTATTTTACCATCTTGGCAAGTTGTGCATACTACAAGGAGAAAGAATGCATGTGATCAGGGAAACACTTTCTTCTAGTGTTTCAGGGCATGTTGGTGCAGGCAAGATAGTGGCACAGCTACAAAGGTTTTTCTATTTGCCTCAAATGAATGAATAGTTCATAGGTTCAAATTGCACCATGATAAGCATTGGGTGGATCATCACTTTCAGGTTGGTGATCAAGTATGGCTTTACATCAACAAAGTAAGGATGAAAGATGAAGGTAAAAGGAAGGTCTGCACTTCTATGCATGGAGATCTCAAGTACAATCGAGTGAAACTCAAAGGCATGAATCCAGGCAAAGTAAGGTGGATGGAGATCGAAAGGGCGAGAGATTTGTACCCTCACCTCATGTCTGCTTAAAACCAAACTTTTGGTGGTCCAAAAGCTTCTGGTGGAGATGAATGATACATGAGGATTCTCCAGTTGCTCCAAATTCAAAGGGTTCAATTCTTTCCAGAGATAACGCCAAGCGGTAGAGCCTGTCGTTCTGAATCCGATAGTACTTTCAGTTTCTCACTTGGTCTCTGGATGAAGGAGAAATTGTCCATTGAAATTTGTGGTGAACATGTGCAGAAGGGCCTTGTTGGCCATATGGCATTCTCACTGCTCGACACGTGGCAAGGCCAAGTCAATGCAGTCAAAAAGGTTCAACGTTCAGTTTCAGGTGCATATCTCCAGGTGTATGGTGAGATTTGGGTTTGATTGGTTTCAAAGGTAAAATTTATGGTTTTTATGACATACCATATATATCAAACAATGGTGGCACATGTTTAAATGACAAAATATAAACCTAAGGTTCATGGTTCTAGGGATATGTATATGTTTACATGCAATATGGGTGCAAAAGACATGGTCTAAAACCTAAAGTGCAAAGACATTACAAGTGGGTGCATTATTGAAGTCATATGGCAGAGTTATGATGTCAAACCTATGACAACTAATATGGCAAAGTATTATAAACTATATGGCAGATATAATGTATGGTAGCAATTATGCGATGGCAGAAAACTATGGTATAAAGCTTATGCTATAGTCCTAAGGCAGATGGAGCAGTCATCGTTAGAACAGGTCCATGGCACGAAGCAGAGTTATGACAGTCCATTCGGCGTGGAGTTAATACATGTCAGCACCATCAGAGGCACAAGTGTGGAGGCGGCACAGAGCAGGTTGAAACCTTTGAGAGAAGGTGCCACGGGTCTAAGGTTAGAAAGGTTGCCGAGAATTGGTTATAACAAATGTTGATAGCATGAAGATGTGTCACATGAGCCTTGGACCGTTGGCTACACTGTCAGGTTATAACTTTGGATATATGTGTAGAGTCTATGATTAACCATATGTATAATGTTTGTGCCAAAGTTAGAATATATATATTAATGTTCATGGTTTTGTTTATATGTGCTATGCTAAGGTTTAGCATGGTGTTAAAACCTCATTGCACCGAGAACTAGGTTGTTCAACCTAAAAACAACAACTTGCTTTATATAGCCTGGGAGGTCCGACACTGGAACCTGTCCGAGGTCTATTAAAACCTTAACCATTACACTAGTGAAGGAGGAAGTGAATAGTGAGTTGTAGAACTAGGTTGTATTATTAACTGTTTTTGTTCATGTAATCATATCTTGGCCATCCTTGAGCCAAATTGAGAAAGGGGACAGGCATTGGAAAGATGAGACATAAGGCTTTATTTATATAGTAACCAGCAGTGCCTGTGTGCACAGATCAATTGGTGAAATCTCATGCAAAAGAAACTCTTTGGATCATTTCCTAATAAAACAGACGCCCACTTGGAAGCGGACTCGGAGACGTACTCCATGAGGGACGAACTTCATCAACAATTTGTTGTGTTTGCTTCTTCTCTTTCTGTTGTTATGTTATTTTCAGATCTCAAGTTTATTTTTAAGGCATATAAGTAATCAATTTCCCACTTTCATTCACACATATGCAACCTTAGTTAATGTTGGCAAAGTTGCACAAATAGTCAATCCTGTAGATTTCAGATCAAGGTAAAATGCTCCTACATAATATACCCCCAAGATTCAAAAGACTCATGGTCTCATGACTATGTGCTTTCATAAGTTGATTTAATCCTCCTAGATCCCAAATTTTGACTAGTAGTAAGTCAGTTGTTTTGTCACGTTGTTGTTGCCCCACTATTGCCTCTTTCTTTTTCCATAGTTTCCAGACTTTATGTTGCAGTTGCCCATTGATTTCATTGATGAAAAGTTCTTCGGTTAGCTGCACTTTTCCATGGTCTAACTTTCTCTTTCTATTGCATCTTTTCTTCCTCCTAGATGTCTTCCTCATTACCATCTACAATTCTCCAATCTCCATCTTCAACTTGTCCCCTGGTTGGTACATGTTTTGCCAATCCTTGCTATCACTGGTGTTCTTTCTTGATTGTTGTTGACTTCCACAAGGAATTCGTAGGGTTGATATCACTTCCAAATCCTTATTCATTTGTTCAACATAACTGTATGTCTTATGTTGCATGCTTTTGAGTTGCAACTTCAAGTTGTCTGCCTGCTCCAATAATTCCATATCATGCATTTTGTTAAAATGACAAATTTTCCACAAACAACTTATACCTCTATGCAAGGTTTCCTCTATGGGTTTTCTCCATTCTTCTGCAATCGCTTCTTCTTTTACCAATGTCATGCTTAATTCCTTATAGACATGCATAAGTTCTTCCAAAGTTCTGTGTGCTTCTTTAATCGAAGTATATTCGAGCTAACATGTCATTCTCTACGTACATTCGCTCTCTTGGCAGTTTTCTCCACTCGCGTCTACACATTCTGCTATTGTTATCTCCTCCTTTGAAATGATAGAATTATAAGTTTTTTTCCCTTAAATTTCTCATTTCCTGCAGTCACAAACCAATCATTATTTTTAAAAACATGGGACTTTAGAGTCTCTGTAGATGCCTCCAATGCCTCCTCCTCATTCATTATTGGGAAGATGAAATTGTTCATCAAGCTCTCATCTGCTTCTTCTACTGCAACGACTTCTTCCTCTTCATGCTTGATCAATGTTTCATCATCCTTGTCAATTTCATTGGAAAAGGTGAATGTCTCCATCTCATACATCTCAAATAAAAATCCCTCTACCTCAAGGTTTTCTTTCATGACTACATTCACCCTCTGTTTGGAATCTCCACCTTGATTGCCTTCACAAGAATACTCTGCCTTCTTTATAACAATACTTAATGAGTGCTCTCTATCTTCTACTACAATACCTGCAATCATGCACCAATCATTAAATTTGAAAACATAAGGATCTTTAGCCTCAATCTCAATGTATTTATCACTTTTTCCTTCTCCAAGGATTAATCCTTGCTCTGGTTCACAATAGTGAACTTCCTCCTCACACTCAGTTGCTTTGAGCTTTCCCTTTATCATGGCACATATTCTCTACTTCAATTTCTTCTGCAATGAAACCCATCTCACCTTCTTCTTCCTCACTATGTAGCAATATCTTTGGTCTCATAATAGTTGTCTCAAATGATTGAATTATGCTTTCAACTCAATCATTTCCCTCTTAAACTCTTCATCACTTATTCTCCTTATGTTAGCTGCTTTTGCATTCTTCTTTCACTGATTGTGATTTCTCTTCTCTGAACCCTGTACATGACAGCATCGGGATATGAAACTTGACATAAGGAGAGATAGAGAAGGAAGTCTCGACTAACTAGGCGTCGGGCGGACATGAAAAGACTAGTGGCATGTGATAAGGCGCCAAACTATACTCGAGCCTTCGCATGCATATATATATATATATATATATATATATATATATATATATATATATATTATATATATATATATATATATATATTACAAGCGGAAGCGTGGATAGTCGTAAGTGGACCCCACTTGGGGACTTCTAACCCTGTGATTTCTCTTCTTTGACCTAAGGGTTTTACTTTACCAAGGTCGCTTAGACTTGGGGTTCTAAACAATTCTTCTCTGTTATGGTCTTCGGGACAACATGGCCTAGTGCTTTCATTCTGTTTCCCAACGTCGTTTGTTGTTGGGCCCCAACACTGTCACTTGTTGAAATCCCTGCCAATGCCATTCACGCTAAATGTTGGGCCTTCTAAACTAATTTCACTCTGTTGTAATCTAGATTTCACTCCTCTCTTAGTCTCCTCTAATACAATTTGGCTTCCTTATGACTCCTCTATCCCCACGCTTTCAAGGACTCCTCTTTGTCCTATCTATAATTTGACATATGCATTAGGTGTCAATCTCTTCTCTCGACTTCTCACCTCCTTTTTGCTTTGACTTCTCGCCTCCTTTTTGCTTTGACTTCACTTCCTCTGTAGTGTGCGCGTAGCACTATGTAGTTCTCCCACAGCTCTTCTCGGTTGTATTGAGTGCATGGCACAACTCCGCCCCTACAATCACACACACACACACACACACACACACACACACACACACACACACACACACATATACACACACACACACACACACACACACACACACACACACACACATATAAGCTTGGCATTCGCAATGAACAAGGGTTCACTCTCGAAATACACTCAAAACAGAGTAGCTGCATCTTATATTAATAAGAAACAAAGGCCCTTGCCCTGAAATACATTGATTTGGCCCTTTTCTAGCCTTAATGCCTCTCTTGGACCTCTACCTCACATTCACACACTCTTCCCATTACACACGCACACACACACCTCACACACTTCTCCTTCTATGATTTCATAAATTATACAAAATAGGATACCAAAACCAATTCAGGTTTAGATCCAAAGAATCCTCACCTAAACCCCTAATCTAGGATTTTGAAATCCTCAATGAATCTAAATAACTCTCAACTCTCCAAAATGCTCTCGAGATCTCTCTTTTTAGAGAAGATTTGGTTACATCAATCCTCAAATTAATTCATTTATGTATAATATGTTCAAAAACGTAGGAAAATACATGAAATTAATCAATTCCACTCAATTAGGGAACCAACTCCCTTGGTAAAGTAAAACTCGTATGTCTAGTCAAAATTCATTATGACATCGAGGTAAGATGCTCTTGCATCACCTATAGAATAGAGTGGTTGCCACATGACACATTTTCATTGACTGAGGAAAGGCACACAAGAATCTTTCAAAGAAACCAATGACTACCACGTGTCAACAAGTAATACCAACAAAATGTGGTAAGTGGTATCATGGAGGCTTAAGTTTGGTTTATAAAACAACACATCGAGAAAACAATGCTTGTGAATTTGACTATTAAATGGCATAGCTCCAAGTTCCATTGAATATATATTGTTTTAACTTATGGATGACAAATGAGAAAAGAATGCTTACCAATTTGTCTTTTCAATCACGCAACTCCAAGTTTCGTTGAATATATATCACTTTAATTTATGCAATGATTATTGGGCATTAGTTTAAGTGAGGTCCTCGTCTCATTTGGGGTTTTCTTCTTGATTATGGTCCATTACTAGAGAAATCTCATCATATTGACACTCTAGGCACTCCATTTGTGATAATTTTTGAATACATAAGATTGGGAGTGTGTTATGATCATTTTTAACCTTTTCAATATGGATAGTGTAAATAATTCACCATTGTTGGTTATTAAATAAGAGAATTATTATTGATTTTAATTTATTGTTCACCTCCAAGTTGTGTTAAAAGAGGATACTAGAATGTTGGATATATGTGTAACATGAGACATTGTAACACAAGCCCTTTTTTTACCTTAGCTTGGACAAGCTTTCTTTATTTTCCTTTTTGGGTTATAACTTTATCATCATTTTGACCTTTTTTATATAGTAAATATTTCCAACCATTTTAAGTAATAGACTTCATATGCTATTATCTTAGTAAAAAATGAAGAAAACATGTGATTGTTTTATAGACTTATAAAACGGTTGTATAAAAGTTAACCATAATGATGTGATATAGGTCATCGATATCTACAAGAATTATGTTGCAAAAATGGTCAAAAGCATGTTTATTACATCAACAAAAATATTTAAAAATTAGTTGCTTAGTATTGAAATTGATTACCTCATCAAACATATAAAAGAGGTATTATGAATTAAGCAGTGCACTCAAATTAAATGCGGGTTTTAATGTTTGATAATGATTCATTGGAGGAAAAATAAATCTTTGCAATAATTAAAAGAAGGGATTTTGATTCCATGGCTTGGTGGCATGATTTAATTTTTTAATAATTTAATCAAATTAGTGACATGATATAATATTTCTTAGAAAGAGTTTAAATGAGTTCTTAGGAGAAAATTTGTGATATTGTCATAGTTGAAGGTCCTTTGTCTATTCATTTAAAAGGATTACAAAAGACTAGTTGAGAGAAAAGCTTTATGTACTAGACTCGGTAATGAATTTTTTTTTTTTTTTTTTTTTTTTTTTTTTTTTTTTTTTTTTTTTGTGATTGAGACCTTGATTTGGCTTGAAATTAATAGGGGGATCAACAACATTTTGTGTGCTTGAGTGTCATCAAATTCGTGGAGTTTTTTTTTCCCTAGCCATTGCTTCATATTACAAGTATAAAGCATCTAAGGTTCCATTAAACCCTTGTAATTGAACACAATTTAATGAAATTCAAGCAAAGTTAATGTTATCCAAGCACATGAAATTAAGGAGTTACTAAATAAATTCAAGCCTTCAATTTGTCAACCACATCAATGTTCCACGACAGGTTTACATAATATTAGTTCTAGTTTACATCAATTCAACTTCAAAAATCAATATCAATTTTGAACAATATACTTACAACAATTCCTTTTGTAAGTGTGAAATCAAACTTAAGTTGAATTACCTTGTAATTATTGGGTGCATTCTTAATTAAGTCATGTTACAACAAAATATCGCACTTCTCAAGATAAAGTGCCAAAGCTTAAGTGTGAGACCTTGTGCACCTCGCGGGGGCCATTGTCACCTCACCAACCCTCTTCTCACTTCTAGTTATCTCTCCTTTGGCTCAAGGGGGGTTCTCCTTGGGATAAGATTGCTAGGATTTGGTAATTCTAGGATTTGAGTTCAAAGGAAATCCCCATACACACATAATCAAGGAATTACAAGATAATTTTAGAGAGTAAACCCCAACGAAATAGTTTAAAGGACCTTAAAAGAAATAAAGTGTTGAGAATAGAAGATCAGAGCCTTCTCTTACGAGTATATTTTTTTAGGCATATGGAGCTAAGGAACAAAGCATTTGGACAAAAATGGAGTAGACATACGTTCAAAGGCTAGGGCAGACCCACTTGCGTGCCCTAAAGGTTTGACCTAAGTATCCCACAATCTTCAAAGATGAAATAGGGGTGAATTAACCTCAGGTCATCTCAAAAGAGCTTGATAGAGGGTTTGTTCAAGAGGGAGAGTGAGATATAAATATTGACATCACTTTGGTGAATATCTAATGACCATCATCCATAAACATAACCAATACGAATAAAGAACACTTGCTCACATCACCATGCATCCATCAAGATCTAGCAATATTCATCCTTGAAAAGAAGACTATCCACACCAACATAGTCCTCCAAGAGGTCATTCTACTTATTCCTCGATAGTTGAAATTAAGAAACAAGAAAAAATTTCATAAATTTAGACTTGCTAAGGGATTCATCCCCCAATCCTACCATGAGAAAACGAGAGGAAGTGAACCTTTATTTATAGAGGATGTACTCAACTTCCTTTATGTTAAAATATTATTTTATGATATGAAATCCCCTATTATATTTGATGGGAGGGAAAGGCCCTCATCGTCAATTAATTAATCTAAATTACATAAATTGAGGGGAATTCATGCCACATGTACAAAGCAAAGGGGCACAAGCCTTAATTAATCCCCTCCCACATAGTGATTAATATGATGAGGCATGTTATCTTTCACTTACTAAAACGATGAGGGATTCTTGGATATCTGCAACCCTAATGACCATGCGGCCATGAGGTAGGCAGCGCGGAACACCTCGAAAAAACCAGTGAATAGACGACCAGAAGTGGACAGACGTTTCAGAAATGACAGAGGAAACCAGGACGGGAGAGATCCCCTCCTACAGGGATGCGACAACGGGAGAAGGAACCAGTAACAACAAGGAGGAAGCTACTCAAAGACTGTCAGGACCTGTTCTGGGAGCACGCTGGCAAGCAAGAAGCAAAGGAAGATGTCTACCCTATGTAGCTGAGAAATCGAGGTTTGTAATTCTGATGAACAAACTGGAGAGGTACAGAAGCTACATGAAAGACCATGCACTGATTTGCAAGTTCATTGGAGTCTGGCCATCAGAAAAAGAACTGACAAGATGGATTCAACAGAAATGGCAGCCACGCGGCCATATCGAATTGAAGTTGGGAGCTCGTGGCTTTTTCACAGTAATCTTCTCAAACCTACAAGATAAAGAGAAAGTGTTTGAAAACGGATCATATTTCCATAATAATGTAGGGTTATTTATGAGGTACTGGGAAGAATGCTATAATCCAGACCAGGAAAAATTCCTAGTAGCACTGGTATGGGTAAGACTGTTTGGACTGCCTATGGATTTTTGGGACCTTGAGATTTTGGAAGGCATAGGGAATACCATAGGAAGTTTCGTAAATATAGCTAAATCAACAAAAAGAAGGAGATACACCTCGTATGCAAGAATATGTGTATATGTGAATATAGCAAACCCCATTCCAGGTACTGTCGAACTTGAGTACCATGAGGAGATTTGACAGCAGACTTTGGACTATGAACACATACCATTTAGATGCAAAAAATGCCACGAATATGGGCAACGTTTTAAGGAATTCCCTCTAAATGAAGAGGGAGAAGAAATAAAGACTAAACAACATAGGAAAACTAATGAAGACGATGAGGGTTTCAAGAAGTAAAATACAAGAAGCGACCCATCAAAGAACACTAGTAGAAAGGTAGGAAAGAGTAGCCAACTACAAGTCAAAAAATGAATAGGTATGAAGCATTACAAATAGAAGAAGGGGAGGATGATACCAAAAAGATGGACTACCAAGAAGGGACAAACCAGGAAGGAGGAGAGGAATAAATGGATACACAAGAACATAAGCAGAAAAATCGAAAAGAGATAGAAGAACAGGGGACCCAAGAAAAGGAAATGCACCAGGAGTATGGAGTGATGGAAGTAGATACAAATAATGGGGATGAAGTAACAACAGAAGAGGAAATTCTGAAAAATTTAATGGACAAGTGGAAAAATCTGGACGAAAGGTTTATCCTAGAGGAAGATAAAAAAAACTATGTAAAGGTATATTCCAAAAATAAAAAGAAAAGCAAGAAAGTGGGAAAGTAGGGATGAATGAATAGTTAGGAATGCAAGATAATAATTAGGAGCCTCCACAAAAAGGGAAAGGCGACAAAAAAAGAGAGGAAGGAAGAACTTACAATAATCCATTCAAATAATGGGTGAAATGCTAGTTAACACATGAAGAGTTGTACCGCTATCAGCGGTATTCCACCAAACAAACCAACAGTCTCAATGATTATTACACCATGGAATAAAAGAGGGCTCAATAGCAAGGGCAAGCAAAGATACATGGCCGAGAGGATTAAAAAAGAAAACCCACATAATGTTGCTGCAAGAAACAAAAATAACGAGAGCAAAAATGGAGGAAATTCTACAAAAAATTAAGCCTTATTATGAAAGTATGACAATAGATGCAAAAGGGAGTGCAGGGGGAATAACAATACTATGGAACCCAACCAAGGTAATGGCAGACCGTTGGATAGGAATGCGAAGGATTCTATCAGGGTGGTTCAGAATGGTAGGACATAAAGAGCGGTTCATGGTGTCGGCGGTCTATGGATCCCACATACCGATTAAGAGAGAAGCCTTTCTAACATAGCTATGTCAAATGGGCAAACTACATACAGAAAAACTTTGGGTGGCAGCAGGAGATTTTAATATGATAACATCAACAATGGAAAAGAAAGGAGGTTTATAACGGGAAGATGCAAATATGGTGAGATTCGGGGAAACCAGACAACTCTCCAATTGATAGACATTAATACCGTTAATGGTAAATATAAATGGAATGACAGACAAGGAGGTAGTCTACAGATAGCTTCTAGACTGGATAGATTCCTAGCCACAGAACACTTGCTAGGGAAAGATATATTCTATGAAGCAACGATCCTACCTTGCCAAGGACCGGATCACTGGCCAATAAAACTGGAAATTGCCATGAATAATCAAAACCAACACAAACCTTTCAGGCTTGAAGCCTTTTGGCTAAGAGACAATACTCTAGCTGAAAAGCTGGAAACCTGGTGGAAAAAAAGTGAAGGAGTAATACAAGGCAAGAATAAGATGCATACACTCCGATTGAGACTTAAGGAGCTGAAAAGTAAGATTAAGATATGGAATAAAGAGGAATTCGCTAACATCCACAAAGACAAGGAACAACTCCAATCAATAATGAAAAGGATACAACAAAAAATCATAGCAGAAGGAAGAATGGAGGAAAGAGCAAAGGAAGAAGAGGAAGTGCTAATCAGACTGGAGGAAAGGAGAAAACGGGAGGAAATTTTGTGGCGACAAAAGTCAAGAGTTCAATGGCTACGAGAGGGGGAAAAGAACACAAAATTTTTCCATAGGGCAATGCTGCAACACAGGCAGCAAAACTGAATCTTCTCCCTAAAAAACAAACAAGGTCTCAAAGTTATCCAAAAAGAGGAAATGGAAAATCTCCTAATCCAACACTTCAAGGATATATTGACAGAACCACAAAGCAACCGACATGAAGAGATAGCCAAGATAAAACAATTCATTCCAAAAAAACTAAGCAGGGACCATAACCTTGTGCTACTAAGAGTGATTACGGAAAAGGAGGTGGAGGAAGTAATCAAGACAATGGTGAAAAACAAAGCTCATGGCCCGAATGGATTCACAGGGGAGTTTTTCCAAGCAACATGGCGGTTCATGAAAGAAGACATTGTTAATGTAGTAGAAGAATCAAGAAGCCACAAACGAATGCACCCTGCATGGAATGCTACCTTCCTGGCCTTAATACCAAAAGTAGACCAAGCTGAAGAACCCCATAACTTCAAACCTATAGCTCTATGCAATGTAATCTATAAAATCATGGTTACCAAAATGGTAAAAAGATTACAATCTCTGCTTCCAGAACTGATAGCAAAAGAACAAATAGGCTTTGTGAAAGGTAGACAGATAGTGGATGGGATAGTAGTCGCGCAAGAGGCGATTCACACCTTGAAGAAAACTGGAAATAAAGGAATGATGATCAAACTAGATCTAGCGAAGGCATATGATAAACTCAGTTGGCAATATCTACAAGAAGTCTTGCAAGCCTATGGATTTGATGATAGATGGATAACATGGATAATGTCCATGATATCCACTCCGAGTATGTCAATCCTTCTAAACGAAACCCTGACTAAAACCTTCAAGCCCACACAGGGCCTACGTGAGGGATACCCTCTCTCTCCGTTCCTGTTCATCCTAGCAGCGGAGGGTCTAGGTCACTTAATTAACGCTAAAGTAAGCATAGGAGAATTCAAAGGGCTTAGCCTATGGGGAGAAGATTTAACTATCACACATCAACAATCTGTGGATGATGTAATGATGTACAACCAAGCAACCCTCAAGGAAGCAAGAAACTTGGGGAGATCCTGACCGAATTCAATAAAGCTTCAGGAACATAGGTGAACAAAGACAAAACTAAAATCTTCTTCTTCAACACACGAAGTGTTGGGTCCCTATAATACTAGTGATTACCCCATTACTATTGTAGTTGTACCCCTTATTAATATTGTTGTGCCCCTATTGTCCCCATATTGTTATTATTGTGCCCCATAGAATCCCTCTATTGTTATTTTTGTGGCTTTATATTATTATTGTTAGGTCGGCTGGGTTATATTGTGACTCCTTAGACTCTTATATATAGAAAGGAGGTTTTGTCATTTGAATCATCCAAGAATTGTTCATTTATGTAATGTAAAGGAGGTTGCCCCCTCGAAGAGGCTGAATTCTAAGGCGTATGATAAACTCAGTTGGCAATATCTACAAGAAGTCTTACAAGCCTATGGATTTGATGATAGAAGAATAGCATGGATAATGTCCATGATATCCACTCCAAGTATGTCAATCCTTCTAAATGGAACCCTGACTGAAACCTTCAAGCCCACATGGGGCCTACGTGAGGGATACCCTCTCTCTCCGTTCCTGTTCATCCTAGCAGCGGAGGGTCTAGGTCACTTAATTAACGTTAAAGTAAGCATAGGAGAATTCAAAGGGCTTAGCATATGGGGAAAAGATTTAACTATCACACATCAACAATTTGTGGATGATGTAATGATGTACAACCAAGCAACCCTCAAGGAAGCAAAAAACTTGGGGAGATCCTGACTGAATTCAATAAAGCTTCAGGAACAGAGGTGAACAAAGACAAAACTGAAATCTTCTTCTTCAACACACCAAGTGTTGGGTCCCTATAATACTAGTGATTACCCCATTACTATTGTAGTTGTACCCCTTATTAATATTGTTGTGCCCCTATTGTCCCCATATTGTTATTACTGTGCCCCATAGAATCCCTCTATTGTTATTTTTGTGGCTTTATATTATTATTGTTAGGTCGGCTGGGTTATATTGTGACTCCTTAGACTCCTATATATAGAAAGGAGGTTTTGTCATTTGTATCATCCAAGAATTGTTCATTTATGTAATGTAAAGGAGGTTGCCCCCTCGAAGAGGCTGAATTCTAAGGCGTTGATCTATCTTTTCTATCTTTTCTTGAGCTGGTTTCATAACATACAAACACTAAATATGTTCACTAATATGTGATGAGCTTCTGTGGTTATGAATTCCTAGAGATTGTAGTTTAGCATGGGTTTTCAATTTGCAGGCAGGAGACGAGGAGCTTGGGAGGGGCCAGAGGATCAGGTGGAGTTGCTTGTTTGGCTAGTGACTCACTCCGGAACAGGGTATCTTAGGTAGTCGAAGATGAGTTTGCCGGGTTTATGTGGAATCAGATTAGCATCGAAGTCTCTCCTTTAAGGGACATCTACATTGCAGTTTGTTACTTTCCCCCAACCTCTTCACCATTTGCCATCCATAATGGCTCAAATGGGGATCCCTTTATAGATTTGTACACCGACATCGCCCAATACTCTGCTGATGGGGAAGTCATCCTCCTAGATGACTTCAATGCTCGTACTGCAGATCTCCAGATCCCTATCCACGATTGATCAAAGGATGTGTTTTGTACCTAGGGGATAGATCCAGATTCAATAGGGCTTCACTGGATGTCAGATGATGCTTTGTTGGCGACTACAGTTTATGTTAAGCATATATTACAGTTGGGGGAATCCCAGGAGTTGTTGATTTTAAATGGTCTCCCTTGTTTCATAGACTCTCGCTTTTTCACATGTCGTCCATATGGTGGGGGTGCATAGTTGATTATGTCCTCCCTAGCCAGAACTTGCTCCCTTTTATTCGCCATCTCTTAGTCTCCCCCATTCCCCTTGTTGATCATGCACTTCTTTCCTTCTCTCTCTCGTTTGACCCTCCCCTTCCACCCCATTCTTCCCCTCGGGGCCCACCTTTAACCACCTTTCGATTTGACAAAGGCGACCCTGACATCTTCTCCTCTACCCTACGCAAGATACTCCCATCGGAGACCCAATATTCCTTTCTTGATTCTGCTTCCACTAAAACTCGTCTTTCATCTGTCATTTGGGAAGCAACACTCAAATCCTTCTCCCACTCCACTTGTTCCACTTCCATCTCCCCAAAAGTTGATCTTACCTTATGAACAAATGGTACGATGACAAATGCAAGACTCTACATCGAGAACTTAGATATTCTTTCACCCATTCTCATTCCTTTTACTTCAACCTCAAAGCTTCTTATTGTGGTCTCTTTCGTCGTAAGAAACAACTCTTTGTCTCTCATAGAAGAGGAGAAATTTCTGCTTTCCTTGCCCACTCCCTAAAACAATTTGGGCGTACCATCCTTTTTCGACGCTTCCCTCTTCCATTCGACCTGGACCCCACATCCATGTTCTCTCACACTTCCAACGTTTATGATATTCATGGGCATGCCCAAATTCATGTTACCTTCCCGCCCTCTTCTTGTTACTTATTCTCAGACAAAGATATGAGAGAGGTCATTTGGGTGACGAACAACAACAAGGTAGCCGATGATGAAGGATACTAAGTAGAGTTCTTTAAGCACAGTTTCTTTGCTTTGGTTAGCTACTTGGCTGATCTCTTCAACCATGTAGTCCGTGAAGGTTTTCCACTGGCATGGTCACACCTCATCATCCATCCGATCCACAAATCAAGTTCCAACTCAAATCCCAATAACTGTAGAGTGATCATGGTGGGCCACACTTTCTCGAAGTTGTATGCTACTGTTCTACATAGGAGGCTCTCTAGAGACCTTGAGCAGAGATAACTCAGAGCTAGGGGACAAGTAGGTTTTCCACTGACTCATCAGACCATTGACCACATCTTCACCTTCCACGCCCGTGATTGAGGAGGCATGACACTGCTCTTCTAAAGTCTATTGTTATTTCGTAAATTTTCGGAAAACTTTTGACTCTGTTCCGAGGGAAGCCTTACTCCAAAGACTCAGAGATATTGGCATCTCTGCGACCCTATTAACAACAATTATGCACCTATATGAGTCTGTCCTTGGTCGTCTTCGCACGATTCATGGAATGTCTGATTTCATCCGAAGCACTATTGGGGTTAAATAGGGTTGTCTACTACCCCCTACCCTGTTTGGGATCTATATTGATGAGGTGGAGGCTTTCTACACGAGCATATCCAGGACTTCGATGGCTGCCTTCTTCACCAGATTTTGATATCTATTCTACTCTTTGTTGATGACGTGGTCCTCCTGGCCTCATCCCCAGAAGGATTACAGAGACAACTGGATGCCTTAGCTTTGTGTTGTGATCTTCGACAATTGACAGTCAACCTGGGTAAAACCAAGGTTATGATCTTCAATGGGGTGAAGGAAACTTCGGACCTTCACTTCCTATTCAGAGGGGAGGAGGTTGAGATCACCAACACGTATACTTGGGGGTGCAATTCTCAGGTCCCCGCTTAAGTTTACGACCAACGCTTCTGACTTAGATCAACAAAGGATATGGATCCTTAGCCCTTCTCGAGAGATAATGCTTTCGACATCACTTCTAGGACATGTTGTCCAAGATGAGCCTCATGGACACCTTGATCCTTCCCACTGTTCTATATGGCTCAAATATTTGGGGACCGTCTTTACTTGAGTCAGATTGGGCTTTAGTTGAGAGAGTCCAAATTCTTCTTCTCCGCTGCATCATTAGATGCCAACAGACAGTACCTCAACACATCATCCTTGCGAGTTTGGGGCTCAACCCTTTTGACTTAAGATGGTCTTCAGATTGGTTTCATTCTTGCATCGTGTCCTGGGCTTTACAGACTCGATAAAGAGTAGGGACCGATATCCTTACTCGGTGTATTGCTCTTCTGAGACTGTTGCCCATTCTACTCCTTATGGCTGGGCCAAATGTTGGTTTACAAGAGTTTCAAATCTCTTAGAATCAATGGGTATTCAGTTGGATCATCTCCCTCCTTTCCGATATTCCTTAGATGCTCCTGGTCACCTTTCACCTACTAGACAGGAGCTACATAAGATCACTAGGGGGGACATCTACACGCTATTCGTCCAAGTCACTTGGGTCAATCCTCTTGGAGGGTTGTGCCCAAAGATGGCCTTCTACGATGAGCACTTCTTGGAGTTTAGAGACGGGCTCATTGTTCGACCCCAGTATGCGTTTCACCACTGGATGCATGCTCTTGGCATTCCTCTAGGCCAGTTCAAAGTAGGTTCTCATAGACTTCGGGTAGAGATAGACCACCAGATTGATAGACCAAACATTATTTGCTAGGTATGTCATTTACAGGAAGTGGAGATCGAGGTGTACTTCATTTTTGGATGCCTTGTCTACTACAAGATCAAAGGAAGGTTCAATTGCTTGTTCAGAGATTCGTAGACCCTCGCTGACTTTTTCAAGTACCCCAATTAGAGATGTTTGGCCCTATATATGTAGGAGGCTCTTAGGTTCCAACGACATATTTCTTCAGCCTCCCATCAGGTTAGACCACACATAAAGGATCACAACATTTTCTAGGGTACTATCTTTAGACAGGGTCACCAAGAGACCGATTGATACCATTACATATACCGACTCCACATTAGTGAGGGTCTGTGGGACCTCACCTTGCCACACGAGATCTCAACAGTAGATCCATCGCAAATCCATTCCTAGGAGACAAGACTAGGTCCTTGAGTCTAGACCTCAGCAGTGCACAAACTCTCCCAGGAAAATATTTAGTGGATAGTTCGCACTTTCCACCGGCTCTTCATCGGGCCAACAAACTTTGTTGAGTTTTCTTCAGTGTTCTTCATTCAGCCTTGGATGTTAGGAGAGATGAGTCTGATCCTCAAGCCTATTAGCTCCTATATCTTCTCTACCAAGGCATCTTTGCCCCATCGTGAGATTATACTTCATGCATTGTATTTTTTATAGGAGACTCTATGGTTCTCCCGCAACATCATTGTACTCAATAGTCCCTTTGAACTACTTTGTGGTCAATAGTTGGACATAAATATAATTATCTTATCTTATCTTTTCATGAGAAGAGTGAGTTGCCTTGAGCTAGTAGTGGCTTCTCTCAGGGAATTTAGTGATTTTATTGGAGCGATTTAGCATCTATCTTGGTCCTTTTAGAGATTTATCGTTTATTTTGGAACTTTGGGAGAGGAAGTGCATTGATTTGCTTGTTAAAGGAGTGCATTGATTTGATAAAAGAGGAAGCCATCATTTTATCCTTTAGGCTGCCTTTTTACCCTTCAACATTTTCATATTATGATTGCTTTTTAGCCAATTTCAGATTTCTCCTTTAGCATATTTTTGTGTTTCTCCTTTAATAAATTTCTTCATCTAGTATTGTTAGGGTGGGGTTAAGATTCCCCATCTCAAATTTGAAACTGAAATGTTTGTTGTTTTTAATTTCTGAGCAATTTCTTTGTTTTCTATTTCATTTTTTATTTCCAACCTTCAAACTCAATGCTTGGGCATGCAATCCTTGAAAAGTTAAAATCAAGTTTAAGTGGATCAGTTTTATTGATAAACCCTTGTTGCAAGTTACTAAAAGTTAAAAATCTGCACATAAATGCTTAAAACCAAAAATGAGTGACTCGAATGAAAGAACTAGTAATGGGAGCAATAACGATTATGATACCCAAGCAAAAGGTCATGCTGGGAGTGTTATAGAGGTTGGAAGAGGGAGTGAGGTTGCCACCTCATCAATTTTGAATGAAACTTGAGCCAATGCTAATCTTTGCTTACCAGTGGCATTAGCTAAACATGCAAAGGAGACATTTGATCCCAAAAAAAACCTTTTTTTAAATGCAACCAAATTACTTGGTCCTTTAACCAATTAGAAACCAAGAAAGCAAAGTGTTGGGTCACATTGTTGGACATGCAGTGTTTGTATATCCTTGGGTTGGGAGCTATAGTATGGCCTTGCCGGATGTTTGGATTAGCCCTTTCCTATTGTCTAGATTTTCCCTTTGCCCTAATCATTTCTCTCTCATTGTAAACATGATGAAAATAAATGTTGATTCAAACTAGCTATGATGCTTTGAATCTCCTAAAAATAGGAATTAACAAGAGGTTTTCTAAATAGTTCTTCTTGCGCCAAGCAAAAGGATTAACTTTAGAGCCATAAAATTTATTAGAACCTTTCCTTAGAACAACTTTAAACATTAGTACCTGTGTGTCCCTCATGAACAAAAGTCCACTTGGCCAATTGACCTACTTGAGCAACATCATTGTAATAAGTTTAAGCACCAGATCTATGCACCTCTTCCACTACAATTTGTCTTTTCACATTTTAAGGTTGTTTAAAACAACTGAGAATGTTGAGTCCTTGAGAGGAACATTAAATGGTTGGATTGACCTTGTCATTAAACAACCTAGCATTTCTTGATAATTGGTAAGGCTTTAAAACTCGTCAAATTTATGTTCTTATACCAATTCCTCAAGTGGCCCTCTAACAAAGGACCCCTTCCATACATCTTTATACCTTGTAAGGTTCTCCATCTCTTTCCATATTTGCATAGTAAAGGGACATAGTAAAGCATAAGATGAATAATCTCCTCATCTTCCTTGTATATTAAACACTTGTGAGGGCCATACCTACTTTTCTTTTGCAATTTTCTCTTGGGTATTACAAATGAAAGCAATTGGCTTGGAATCCAAGAGAGTGGAGTGTGGGTTATGGTATTGATCATTAGCTTAGACCTTAGGGTTCCTTTGAACTCCATACATGTGTTTGCTCTAGCTATTGTAATTGGGAGAGTTATATGAATAATAAGAAGGCCCTGCTTTTGTGGATTTTTCCCTATCTTGGGATTTTACCACATGAATTTCTTGACTCCCCTGTCTTATTTGCTAGATCTACTTTTATTTGTTTGATGCTTTTGTAGGAGTTTATATAGAACAGATTTTGGTATATGTTTCTATATATTGTTTTTTGTCTTTCAAACCTTATAGCCAATCTTTGGAGTGTAACTGTAATGCATTGTAGTTGGATTCTTTGTCCATTTTTTCCTCAAAGAAAAAAGCACAGCTTTATTCAACTTGAAAATAGGGACAAAATTACATTTTGTAGGTGCCCGAGGGCATTACAACCAAACAAACTACCAAAAAAGAAGAGGTCAAGGCTCCCAAAAGAACATTTCTCCAAAAATCCGCGATCTGAATTTGAAAACCATGGAAGACACAATACATCACAATACATTCACTCTAAAACCCTATGCCAAAGAAACTGCAAAAACAAAAAAAGGGCACATAGGCCCGCCACAAAAAACCTCGAGGGGTAGCATTGTCAATGGTCATAAGCCCAAAATGAGCCAAGAAAAAATTACAAAATGGGTTAAAACAACCCTTAGAAGGGAAACCCCCACAGAGAACAAGAAACTTGGGCATAGGCTGCCTTGGTAGCTGAAAAAGTTTAAGCATAGAGACAAGGTTGCAAAGGAAACAAGGCAGAAAACCCCCAACGGGACCCTAGAGGCAGGGGCAAGGCCCGAGACAAGGCGACAATATGGAGGGTTGGAAGGGTCACTGCATGCAACAACTTCTCTAGAGCTGGTGACTACAGGTGCAACAAGAAGCTCGAGATTGCAAGAGCCATGGAAGTAGGCGGTGGCAGAATCCAAACAGACGAACCCCACGTAGACAACGCGACAACACAAATATCGAAGCCCCAAACACCCAAAACCCAACACCGCAACAATGACCACCACGAACCAATGACCCAAGATGCACTTGCAAGGAGAAACCGTGATAGATAGAAAAACAGAGGCGACACGAAACAGGGGAGGCAGCTAGGGTAGCTGACCCTCCCTTGCGCCCTCTAGATTCTTTGACCATATTAGTTCTTCCATTGTTTCATTTAACAAATCATGACCAAATATTAAAGAGGCAATATACCCTTCAAGCATCATCACCATGTAACCCCACCATATCTTTTGATTTCCACTCTTGCCTCAATATCATGGTGAGTTTAGAATTTTCCACTTGGTTGAGAGTAAAGTAGCGCTTATTTGGCAAAATATTTACCAAATTTCTAGCAGGTTTGAAATTTTCACCACATGCAATGCATGGGTCGTCACCCAATTTGACCTCATTTCCCTTACCCACCTTCCAAACAAGCCACCTCGTAATCAATGGAAATGCTAATACAATTGCCTTCCACTTAATGAAAGCATCGTGATAAGACTTGCAGGTTTTCTAATTCAATGTTCAACACTATTAGGGGCCACATATTTTTGAATACAACTTGTTCCTAGAGACCTTGGCTTATAATCAATCTCTATCCCCATTTTGTGGCCAAAGTGTTGGCAAATTAGTGGATATTTTTTAGCCCCAATCCATCAAAGTTCAAACCCCTTTGGGCTTGCATTATTTTCCCTTTTACCCACACAATATAATGAGGGAGGACAGTGTTGATAGGGGGCACCCTTGTCTTAACTCTGAACCATGTGGATGCTGAATAATCAATCAAAATAGAAAATGGCATTGATGCAACACAAATGGTCACCCAATTTACAAAATGAACACTAAAGCCCAAGTGGAGGAGCATCATACTTAAATTTAACTAATTAGCGCAATCACAAGTCTTTGATAGTTCCAGTTTAACAACGTTAGCTTGTAATCATTTTGTCTTTAGAATGGAGTTCCTCTTGAGCCACACTTATATCTTCATTGATTTGCCTACCTGGTAAGAAAGCAAATTATTCATTAGAAATATAAACATATATCAATCTCTTAACTCTCATAGCTATGGTCTTTGTCTATTGCACAATATTTTGAATACTCAATAAATATATATGAATTTGAAAAGAATGAATGAATAATGAGTAATGAATGTCGTTACAATGAATGGGGCTCGGCTTAAATATAGCCTAAGGTATTCTTATGAATAGTCATAACCTTTAAGACATGACTTTTAATTAATATTCAATATTTCTTTCCATTTTTGGTTTGGAATATGTAGGAGATGCAAGAACCCTGGAGTTATAATATTTTCATTTTTATTTCTTTGGCATTCATTGCAGCTGCTACATATTTTTGAATATCTTTACTAATTCCCTTCCAAAAGAATGATTGCCAGCCATTATAGTAGGTTTTAAAAAAGCCCACATGTCCAACCACTGGTGAGTGGGTTTAAAAAAATCCATATGTCCAACAATTGGTGAGTGGCTTTAAAAATATCCAAATGTCCAACAACTTGTCAGTCATGGGACTTAAAATTTGAAGTTGGGCTTAGGTAAATTCTTCCTTTATACCAAAGGATATTGTTGCGCTTAGGTAAATTCTTCTTTTATACAAAAGGATGTTGTTTTTTCGTTCAAATTTGGAGTTTTGAACATGATTATTGATTATGGCACTTGCTTTTGGATTCTTTGCATATTTGCTTCGAATTTCATTTAACCATTTTGGAGCTACAATTGAAACTGCAAGTGACAATGACTCTTTGTCCTTTCATGAGAGAGCATGGGAAACTATTATGATGTTGTTCATATCATCAACTTGCTTCCAAGAAGATATTGTTGCCATTTGGCTAGATCATGTGTAATGGAAAGGAATTCTTTGTTGTATGTAGATTTTAGACATTCCCTTTTATTGAGCTTCCTGCTTTCGAATGGCATTGGAGGGCCATTCTGCATCAACACTACCCCTATTCTGAAAAGGTTTTGAAAAATCTAGAGTTGCTAGTACTAGTATGGTGGACACAATTTCCTTTAATATTTCAAAACTTCTTTCTGCTTTATCATTCCATTGGAATGAGTTTTTTTAGAATGTTTGTTAGTGTTGATTTTCTTTAAGAGAAACTGATCTTCTAATTTGATAATTACTTCCAATGGTTTTCAATCAATTTATCTTATTTCACATATATTATTAAGCAATTACAAATCTACCTTGGGAGAAACCCAATTTTAGGGAAAACCCAACCTTGGGTAAAACCCAACACACTTTTCTTTTCAAGGAAATTGTTATTCAACAATAATTACAATTCCAAAATTAATCTAGGAATCTGTGCCAAAATCTAGATCAAAGATACCAGTCAAACTTGGTCAAAATATCAACTAGTCAACGCTGGTCAAACCCTTAAAATCATCCTTTTTGATAAAGCTTTTGACCTAGTCAAACAATGTCTTGTAGTGAACTTCGGGTTTGTGGTTGACCCTTGCAGTGAACTCAGACTTGTGGTTGACTTCATGTGGTCAAACCTGCAATCAAAGATCCTTCTTTCTACGATCAAACTATCCATAATTTTGGTCAAACAAAGCCTCTTTTCTGTGGTAAAAGTTAGCTAGAAACTCGATCAAACACAAGTTGGTGATCTGCTTTTGGTCAAACTTCAAAATTTAGTCAAAACTTTGTAATTTCGTCCTTTTACTCCGACGTGTAGTTGCTAGATTAGATTAGTTGGATGATCCGAATTGGTCCAAATTGAGGAAGTCAAATGTGTATTTATATTTGTCAATGTGAGAAATTTACCAAGGGTCTCACCTCTTCAAACATTGGGGCGGATTTGATAGTTGGGGCCTACATGAAGCCCAATATATATATAATATATATATTTTATTATAATTAATTAATTTATTGATTTTTTATTTTGTACAATTTTCTTTGGCTAACTTAGGAGGCCTTTTTGGCATGCGAGAATACCTCTTGATGCTACACAAAAATCCATAGTTAGGGGAGCGGTGACATGAGCGTAACTAAATAAACCTTTGATAGTATCTTGTTAGACACATAAATTATCTTAACTTGGAAATGTTAGTTTGCTCGGGTGATTGTGTGTTTGCCCTAATTTTGTTGGAATCTACCTTCACTCCTTGCCATGATATCACATATCCCAAATAATCTATTTCTTTTTTGAAGGTACATTGTGACGTCTTTGCATAAAATTGGTTCTTTTCTAGAAGAGAAAGAACTTGCTCCATGTACTTTGGATGTTCATCCCATGTTTTACTATATACAAGAATGTTGTCAAAGAAAACCAAAAGAAACTTCCTTTGGTAGGGTCGAAATGCCTCATTCATGGTTCCCTTAAATTGGCTGGAGCTTTAGTTATACTAAAGGGCATAAGTGCCCTTCATGAGTTAAGCGATTTTCACCACATCTTCTATCTTAATTTGATTTGGTAGTATTTTGATCTCAAGTCCAGTTTAGAAAAGTACTTAGCTCTATGAAGTTCATCCAACATTTCATCTTACGAAGGGAATATGAAATTTGTTTTCTATTGTTATCTTATTGATGACTCTAATCTATGCATAGTTGAAATACTTGTCCTTCTTTTGAAGTAGGACTACAAGAGTTGCATAAGAGATGGACTATCCTTTTGATTTTTGTTTTTTGATCACGTGGATATTTATATGGTTTGATATTGATAGCGGACGATCTTGCTTTAACTTCGATGATGTGCTCAAATCTCCCTTTCACGAGGCATCAGAAGGGGAAGATCTTGGAATGTTTTTTTGTGTTTTTGAATTACTTCCTGAATCTCAGGTGGCTTGACATTAACTAATTATGAGGCCAACATATCTAGTTGATGACTTTGTACTATATATGTTGATTCTCCTTTTCATACTAACTTCACCATATGATGGGAGGATACAATTTGGTTTGGGGAAGTTGAAACCCATATAACTTGTACTTTTCTTCTTATGAAGGGAATATGAAATTTGTTTTCTATTGTTATCTTATTGATGACTCTAATCTATGCATAGTTGAAATACTTGTCCTTCTTTTGAAGTAGGACTACAAGAGTTGCATAAGAGATGGACTATCCTTTTGATTTTTGTTTTTTGATCACGTGGATATTTATATGGTTTGATATTGATAGCGGACGATCTTGCTTTAACTTCGATGATGTGCTCAAATCTCCCTTTCACGAGGCATCAGAAGGGGAAGATCTTGGAATGTTTTTTTGTGTTTTTGAATTACTTCCTGAATCTCAGGTGGCTTGACATTAACTAATTATGAGGCCAACATATCTAGTTGATGACTTTGTACTATATATGTTGATTCTCCTTTTCATACTAACTTCACCATATGATGGGAGGATACAATTTGGTTTGGGGAAGTTGAAACCCATATAACTTGTACTTTTCTTGTTGTCATCTAAACTTTATAAAAGTGTTTTTGATGGTTGGCAGAGTAAGTGGCTAATGTTTGTAGCCATTGGATGCCTAGGTTGGTACAATGTAAAACTGAGATTCTAAATTGTAGTCTTGAATTTGTAATTTAACTTTATGGCGTTTACCTACTCCTTTATTTTTTTTCCATTTGCTACCATATTCAACCTTTGTGCAAGATATGTTTCACCAAAATTATGAATGCTTCTTGTATCTATTAAGGCCATTACATATCTTTTCTATTCTTGTTATCTTTGATAGTGATATTTGTGGTGCATTCTTATTATCCGAGTCTAGGGAAAATGTTTCTTGTGGGTTTAGAGTGCTCTGCAAGCTCAAAGTTATATTTATTTGTGGATTTTGTATGTTAGGTGAGGTCAATGGGTTGGGAAGTATTGAAGGAATTTTGTTATGGATTGGCCATGTTTTGTGACATGGCAAGGTTTATTATGAGATTTTCTAATATAGTGAATTGGCCTTTTAATTCAACGTGATTTCTATCAACCAACCTCTTTAGCTGTGCTTGATTTTGTTATATGACATTGCGATTTTGATTGATTTGTATTTCTAATAGTGCATGCTTTTCCTTTAACTCCTAAGTGCCACATGCTTTTCATTACTTTGCTTTTGTTGTTCTTTCATTTTGACAATCCTTGCATCGAATTCGCTCATAGACATTGTCCTAGTGACTGGTGGGGTTTTTCGAACTATTTTGATTGAATTTTAAGTACAAATTCCTCATATATATAATTATTTAACTATATATTTTTTAATTTTTAATTTTTTTATATTGTCCTAACTTATTAAAGCTTTTATATTATTCTAATTTCCAAAAGATACCCTTCCTAAGTTAACTATGTCAACGCTCATCATATAGATGCAACTACTTTGAATGTACGCACACGACTTCAAACATATGGTCGGGATTGTACTGATAGAGTGTACAGGGCAATTATTAGGATTCTATAGCCAAAAGTGGACATTGTGGTTGGTGGGAATGTATGGACATAGTAGATAGTGTGAGTTGTTGTATGGACAGGTTGTATGGTGATGAACATTGTGGATTGTACAATGGCAATTGTAGGTTTGTATAATGGCGATAAACAATGTGGATTGCATGGTGGCAACGTTAGGGTAGTACGATGGTGATCTTTAAAAACACTTGCTATATGGTTGGCTTTGATACCAAATGTTGCATGATATTTTCAATGCTCAATAAATGATATATTACTTTTTGAAGAATGAATGAATAGTGAATAATGAATGCTGTTACAATGAATGGGGCTTGACTTAAATATAACTTAAGGGTATCCTTATGAATAATAATGACCTTTAAGACATGACTTTTTAATTATTATTCATTTTGTTAGTTTCATTATATATATATATATATATAGTTATTATGAGGAAAGAAATCAACCTCCCTCTGGTTGTAGAATGTAACTAGGTTCGGTCTTCATAATGACATGTAAATGGTGTAACAAAGAAAATAATCGGCTTGCTTCATGGGTTTTATGAGCAAGCGATTTTTTTGTTTTTAAAATCAATGACCCTTCTTTTGGGCATATAAAGAATATAATTAGGTCTACAAGTTGACTAGAAGCCCTCCAATAGACAAGAACAATCATCCTCTTCTTGATGTCGACCTTAGAATGTATACAAATGACAAGTCGGCTCACATATGGAGACACACTCTTTCAAATGGTCATGTCGGCTCAAATGTAGGGGCAAACAACTATATATAGGAGCCTATACCCCTCGTATTTCCGCAGTGAGAAATCTTCGCATATCTCTATAATTTCCGATGGCAGAAGCAAACGACAAGTTTAGACCTCTTTTGAGGTTATGGTAATGGAGTATGGACATACAGAAGTTAGGATTCTCTGAGGTTTTGATGATGAATCATAGAGAGAATCTCGCAGATCTCTATAGTCTCGTACAACAGATCTCTCTGTTGTCTCGAATGGGAGAAGTCAAGTCAAGCTCGGATCTCAGTATTTGGTGACCAATCACAATCAATTTGGATGGGACAGCGAAGGGATACAATTCGATATATCTTTGAGATTTTGGATGGGTAGAATAGAGATGAGGTGCGGATCATCCACAACAACCTTATCGACATATTTCAGAGGTTCTCGGTGGTCAAAACAGCAAGGACTTCGGTTACCACAGTGATCATAGTGCGGACTAGTTTGTGGTGACATTACAATGATATCTTCTTCACTGTCTCGACATATATTCATTGTAATGCAGATGGACATATCACAATGGTACAGTTTGGATGAGGTCTCAATCCTGTGCTAACAAGATGGTACTCAGTGATGCTCGGTGCTAGATCTCAGCGATACCAAGTGTTGTGCTCGGTAGTAATACGCTGATCAGTGATGCTAGGTGCTACATGATGCACAACTCGGTGCTAGTAATAGTAAGAAGGTATGATGTACAATTTTGTGAGGCCAAAGTTCAGGGATATATCACAACGTTTGGATGTTGTAGTGATCATGTTTTGGTGCCATGAAGAAATTGAAGAATCAAGGAAGAAGGATGACTATGTGTTAGTGTGGGAGTGACCACATAGGTCTAGGGTCTTGATCTTGGTATTCGTCAATTGGAATCTTTATAAGAAGAATTTGTGCGGGTTTTCCTCTCAAAGAGTGAGAGGTTTTGGCCTTAGCAGGTTGCCAACATCTTGTGTCCTTGTCTCTTTTATTTTGGTAACTATTTGATGAGTTAAGAAAACACACTTTAATAATAACAAGAGAAGATTGTGCTAATATGAAAAGGTAAAAAGTACCTCACAAATAGTTATCATCATGAGAAGATCTTATTAACCTATTTTCCCTATATTCTTCAACATGGTATGAGAGCTAAGGTGATGAAGTCAAAGGAAGGGAAACAAAGAGACATTCAAGGATCAAGTTTCAAGAAGGGCATCAAAACAAGTTAAAAAATCAAGATCTACAATGAAGAATCAAACCCTAGATCGAAGAAGTAGTCTACAATAGTAAGGGATTTTGTTTCCGTAGTCATCAAAAGGCCACAAAGACCCTCATCAAGTTGTCTACAAAGCAAGGTAGCTCAAAGGACCTTGAAAACAAAGATCACATCATCTTGGAGAAATTCGAAATCCTAGAAGCAGTTCTGATCTACACTACAAAAGAAGGCAAAGCATATTGAAGGCGAGAAGGCATTGTCATCATATTCAAGGTTATAAAACAAACAAGGATCATCTCCTTGCCCTAGAAGAAGATCATCCAAGGAAGCAAAAATTCATCCTCATCAAAAGGAGCAACCTTTTCTATTGGAGAAAGGCTTTTTCATTTGAAAGAAGATCATCCAAGGGGAAGCTCTAATACATCTTCTTCAACCAACATCAAAGTGATAAAGTAGAAGAATTCATCTTCACTTTTCAAGTAAGTGTTTCATTCGTTAATTTATTTGGTAAAATGACTTCGTGGTTGCAAGGAGAACTATAAGTTCGATAGGTCATAAAAGGTCCTTGCATGGAATAAGGAGGACTATCATAGTCCTCGTAGATAAGTGAAGTCATTAAACATATCAGTGAAAAAGGTCTCCTTTAAATTCATAGGGAGGAACTCTTAAGGTCCTCTCACATAAACAATATTGGAGACATCAAAGAAGTTGGAAAAAGAATTATGAACATTACAAGAAAAGAAAGTTCATATCACTAGAATGGTTAAGAGGAGCTGAGGAAAGGAATTCCAAGGTAAGAGAGAGTAAGAAATCATTAAGATAGTCTCTCTCACTATAGGTCTCTTTATGGCTCTTAGATCCTGCATAGGTTATGTCTACAATAAGATGCGGTGTGACATCATGGGAACATCAGAAACAAGAACTTGTGACACCATCACGAGGCTAACAAAATTCATGGCATAAGTAAGTTACCTCATTCAACTTGTGATTTCTATGCAAGATATAAGAAGACAAGTTGAGGGCAAAAGTATTGAGGACTCAAACATTTGCTGGAAGTAAAAGATTATGTACTTTACAGGAAAGATTGTTCTTAGCTTATGAAGGACATTAACAAGAAGAATCGAGAAGAAGTCCATTTCAACGAAGAAACGGAGGAAGCTGAAAGAAGGAAGAACAAGAAAGTAGAAGCATTAAGAGCTCGTGACACCAACATAGGAAAACATGAAGGACTGTTGGAACAAAATCTATGGTAGTCAACTTTGGAAGATATAACTCTTGGTGACCTCATTGGAAGATCAAAGGAAGAAGTCATCCAGGACAAGTCTCACCGTAGATCAATTTAAAAGGGAAACATCTGCCAAATAAGAATATGCGAGATAGAATTCTCATTAAAGGATTCACCGGTCGAGAAAGGAAGCAAGTGTTTCATCAGAAACTCCAACTTGTGGAGTTCATGGGATGATGGCATGATGCCATAAGAAATGAAGCAGATCAAGGGATTGAAGGTCTTTTCAATCAAGGAAGTTGCTAAGAGAAGCCTAGATGACCTAAAGGTAAAATGAGGTATGTATGCTTGTATTTAATATTATAAAGTCATGTCGTATGGTTGCAGGCAACATGGATCACTACTTCTATCTTGAGAAGCATGATCAAGGGAAAAGGATCTCCTCTTATGAAAGGATGCAGGAAGGCATAAGTCACACTAGATGAAATCAACATAATATGTCTTCATATGAGGTATGAGGTGATTGACTACAATTAAGGAACTCTGATTGGAAGCTCCTGGGAATGGAATGTGTAAGGAAGGAAGAGATCGTAAGATATGCAACCATGATGAAGGCAATCAACATCCAAAAGACCAAGGAGATTTGACTAGGAAATCTCCTGGAAAGATATGAAGGCTCTGATGGAAGTCTGAAAAAGATGGAGACCCTAGACAATGGATATCTTTGGGAGATGTGTCAACATGGATGCGGGATGCTGATACCTACAGGAAGATGTCATCTTGTAAGGTACTATTTGATTTAATGTTAAGTTTTGATTTCTTGAATAATATTTGGATAAGTTCATGCAGGGCTACTGGAACAAGAGTTGTAAGTGCAAGTACAACTAGCATTCATGTGGTGGATTGAAATTCCTAAAAGAAGCATGATGAGAAAGAAGTAACCATATGAAGAAGGTTCCAGATATGTACCAAGAAGGCCACTTTCCATGGAGAAAGGAATGACATGACGAACCAAGAAAGAAAGTGATGGATGGCTAATGCCCTACAAGGAAGGAACTCGACTGAATGACATCAAGGAAATAAATTGATCAAGCAGTTGAAGGACCCACGAAGAAGAAGCTGCTGATGAAAAGGAGAGTCCTTAATTAAGAGGGAGCTTGGGCAAGTCCATGGTCAGAGGGAGCTTGGGTACATTCCTTTACATGAATGGACATATCTTCCCTAGTTGAGAGGGAGAGATAGACACAACATTCTTGTCTTCACTTGGGAAGAAAGAATGGAGGATTAGGTAATCATTTGGCATCTGATGCTCTTTGAGGATGTGTAGGGCATCTTCCCTAGTTGAGAGGGAGAGATAGACACAACATTCTTGTCTTCACTTGGGAAGAAAGAATGGAGGATTAGGTAATCATTTGGCATCTGATGCTCTTTGAGGATGTGTAGGGCATCCAAGATAATAGTAGGCAAGAGGATCGATATTCTTTGAGGGATGGGAACCTAGGACAAGAATAGTCCTAGAAGGTCATACTTAGTGAACACCCTGGTGGGTATGTACCTTGATAGACAATGATGAAGGTGTCTATAGTCATTGGTTTCGCCAACATTGTGCTATGATCTGATGAAATATAGAGTTGTCAGTCAAGGCCTTGCTGTGGAAACAATGTTGGTTACTATGATGCTATACAGATGGATTACCAATTTGAATCTTCTTATGAGAAATTCTTCAAATTGGGAATGACCAAATACCATATGAATACCTCCTTAATTAAGAGGGAGTGCTGTAGAATGTAACTAGGTTCGGTGTTCGTAATGACATGTAAATGATGTAATAAAGAAAGTAATTGGCTTGCTTCATGGGGTTCATGAGCAAGGGATTTTTGTTTTTGTTTTTAAAATCAATGTCGTGTATGACCCTTCTTGGGCATATAAAGAATGTATCTAGGTCTACAAGTTGACTAGAAGCCCTCCAATAGACAAGAACAGTGATCCTCTTCTTGATGTCGGCCTTAGAATGTATACAAATGACAAGTCAGATCACATATGGAGACATGCCCTTTCAAATGGTCATGTCGGCTCAAATGTAGGGGCAAACAACTATATATAGGAGCCTATACCCCTTGCATTTCCACAATGGGAAATCTTCGCATATCTTTGTAATTTCGAATGGTAGAAGCAGAAGACAAGTTCATACTTCTTTTGAGGTTTTGGTAATGGAGTATGGACATACAAAAGTTTGGATTCTCTGAGTTTTGATGATGAATCATAGAGAGAATCTCGCAGATCTCTATAGTCTCGTACAACAAATCTCTTTGTTGTCTTGAACGGGCAGCAGGTAAGTCAAGTTCAGATGTCAGTATCTGGTGAACAATCACAGTCAATTTAGAGGGGACAACGAAGGGAGATAGTTCAATATATCTCTAAGATTTTGGATGGGTAGAACAGAGATGAGGTGTGGATCATCCACAACAATCTTATCGACATATTTTTTGAGGTTCTCGGTGGTCAAGACAACAAGGAGTTCGGTTACCACAATGATCACAGTGCGGACTAGTTTGGGGTGACATTACAGTGATATATTCCTCACTGTCTCAACATATATTAACTGTAATGCGGATGGACATATCACAGTGGTACAGTTTGGATAAGGTCCGAGTGCTGTGCTAACAAAAATGGTACTCAGTGATGCTCGATGCTAGATCCCAGTGATACCAAGTGCTGTGTTCAGTAGTAATATGATGATCAATGATGCTAGGTGCTACATGATGCAACTTGGTGCCAGTAACAGTAAGAAGGTATGATGCACAATTCTGTGGGGCCAAAGTTCAGCGATATATCACAATGTTTGGATGTTGTAGTGATCATGTTTTGGTGCCATGAAGAAATTGAAGAATCAAGGAAGAAGGATGACTGTGTCTTGGTCTGGGAGTGACCACGTCGGTCTAGGGTCTTGATCTTGGTATTCATCAATTGGAATCTCTATAAGGAATTTGTGTGGGTTTTCCTCTCAAAGAGTGAAAGGTTTTGGTCCTGGCAGAAAGCCAACATCTTTTGTTCTTGTCTCTTTTATTTTGGTAACTATTTGATGAAGTAAGAAAACACACTCTAATAATAACAAGAGAAGATTGTGCTAATATGAAAAGGTAAAAAGTACCTCACAAATAGTTATCATCGTGAGAAGAATCTTATTAACCTAATTGCCTTAGATTCTTCAACACCTCTCAGCGTGAGGGTTGGAGTGATGTCGCTGGTAGCATGCCAACCCACAGGAATACTTAAGAGTTCAAGAGGGCTCGAAGCTAATAGAACAATATTTATACACATGAAGCCATTACAACAATATTTATTAAGGCATTATAGCTCATCATGTCACTAATAGGGATTTGAACCTAGGTGGGGAAGATAATAACTATTTTGGCCAACCACACGAGATAACCCCAATTGATAGTTTTATTATTTATTATATATACAACATTGTCATGTTTTTATATGTATAAGTACACAAATAAATGGCTTTGCAGTTTGTGAATAAAGAAGGATCTTCAATGTTGGGAATAAGTGCTATGAATGTGGCATTGAATGCAACAAGCATCTTCTTATATCATGTAGACTCATCTATAGCCCTCAACAAACCCTTTGGAGAAATCCATCAAAAGCTCCACAAGCTAACCATGAGGACCAAGACTTTTGTCATTTTGGAATGATATGTATGTATGTAATTATATGCAATATTGATTAGAGATTAATAGATTAGTTAAAAAATATGGCACATTGGATAGTTTTCTTATCTTTCGAATTCATGTGTTAAACACATGGGTCCTATGTGTCCTTTATCGGATGGGTCTCCCATGCGTGACCTAGATGTTTGATATGTGGGCACCAAGAAAGTGTGGGTTTTGAGTTATGGAAGTGCAATAAAGGCCCACTCAAAACAATTGATTTGTGGGCATGTAGGCTTTTACAATTTTGGTAAGAGGGTAACTAAAGTCAATATGATAGAGCCACACCATTTGAGGGGTAGTGAGCTTGCCCTGGTCTAAATGTGTCATTGTCATGACAATTGATCCAAGTTGTTGCTAGACCACAACTTGATTGCCACATGCACATACATATCTTGTTGACATGTTTTTTTTCCTTTTGGGGGTTGGGGGGTTGGATTCTACGTTGTGTTGGATAATTGAATCCCTTTGTCCCCATGTTAGGGGACTTAAAATAGATACAATAGTCATCACTATAATAGATAAATATATAATATATAATATATATAAAATCATTTTATTTTTTCCATGGAAAATGTTCTTAGAGAAACCCTCTAAGCATTTTCTCACATTCTACGAATGGTGCTTGTGGTAAATCTTGTTGGACTACAACTTTTACTACTAAAACAAAGGGACTCTATTGGACTTGAACCAATGATCTATCACCAATCTTTGCCTTGAAATTTGCTGAATCAAAATGATTGAGCTAACCCAATGGGCTCCCTTTCTCTCTGTCTCTGTCTCTGTCTCTCCATATATATGCAACCTAAGGGGAAACTAAGCTAATTAAAGTACAACATTGTTAGATTTTCAACTCAGGTTGGATTCCTATGATAAGGGTTGATGGGTTTAGTGGCAGGCAAAGGTGGGGCTGTGTTGTCACTGTGACAAACACCCTCCAAAATTTTGCCTATACTTGAATTTTGGAGCCGATCGTGGATCTTTCGATTGACTTTTCTGTAGTCACTTCGAGCTCTATTAAGTCTTTGAGCTACCCTTTGGATTGTAAGTGTCGAAGTCACCTGCTTGCACATGCTCGGTCTTTAATGAATTCATGAGCACACTTCTTCATGCAAGCTCGAATAAGCCTAGCACAGTCTAGTAAGACAGTGCTTGTGCTATGTTGAATCCATGTCGACAGTCAATGCGCATTGACATTGACAATTTCTCACTTTTGGATGCGTTTGTACTTCTATTTTGGTGAGTTTTCCAAACTGTTGCTTTTGCGCACCCTTGCTTTCGTGAGTGTCATTTTCATACTTTGACTGTCGCTTTTGCTTGCGCTCACTTTAATTAGTGTCTTTTTCATGTTATCTTCACTCTGGCATGTGTTGCTTCCATTGTCAGTCGCATATCGCAAGTGTCATCTTTTGGCGTGGGAAATGTCGCTTATCACGTAAAGTGGAGTTTTGGTCTGTTTCAAGGGGCAATCTTTGTGATAATGAGTTGTTCTTATCATGTAGATATATTTCACACTCATTTCCAAAGTTTTAAGCACTGTCGCACAAGTGTCGCCGTTTTTGTCGCAAAGTGTATCTTTTGTGTTGCACTTGGTAGGCGCTGTCACAAAGTTGTTGCATTGAGGAAGGTATGTTGTGCATATGTTCTGAGTGTTCCTTGTCATGTCATCAAGTGATCTAAGTGTGTGATCATGCTCAGAGTCTCTTTCTTGCTCATCTTCATCTCATTGATCCAACACTTAGTGCAATTGGGAAAACTCCCCGACCAGGCCACTTAGCCTGAACTGAGCATTGCACAGTCCCAGCCCTCAAGCAACACCCTTGTCCCTTGACACTGCACAATGCGCAACCTCTGCCTTCCAGGACTACGCACTGCGCAATCACAGTGCTCAAGCTCAACCTCTGACCTCCAAAACTGCGCAATCTCTCTCTCTTGCCTAATAAGAACTTCGCATTGCGTAGTCTCAAGGCTTAGGCCTTAACCTTGAGTTCCTGAACTACGCAATTGCGCAGTCTCAAGGCTTAAGCCTCAGCATTGAGCTCATGAACTGCTCGGTCACCAACCTCCTTTGCCTTCCAAAACTATGTAGTAGGTTGAATGAATGCTCAACCCCTCAGCCTGTCTCATTGAGCTCCTAAACTCGAGGCTTCTTCCTCAGTCCAGCCTGGACTACGCATTGTGCAGTCTCAATGCTCAAGCCTGACCCTTGACTACTTGAGCTGCTCAATTGCGTAGTCACTAAGCCTCTCCCTCATCCTATCACTCGTTTCCGGCTCAGTCAGTGGATCATCATGCAACATCATAGAGTAGGGGTTTATGGGATTGATGTTGTCTTGTCACAAGTGAATTGAAAACGCATGTACTCCGTCATACCATGACAAGATGATGAAGAAGATGGAGGAGACCATGCCAGAAGACACTTCAATCGCAGTAAGACAAGCTGATCAATCAAGAGGAAGCAAAGGGACATCAAATTGAGACAACAACTGTAGATCAAATTACATTGAAGACTCCTCATCTCCAAGCCATTTTGGAGGAAAAAGAAGAAGGTCATCATCCATCTTTCAGACGACACAAATCAAGCAACAACGAAGAATAGCTTGACATTGCCATGTCATCATGTAGTCCATGTCATCAGTGTCATATCATGTCATATCACGAGTCATCATCTGCCATATCATTTTGTGGAATATGTAATTCAATATTGGAGAAATAGAATGTAAAGTGGAAGTCCAAGAGTCATTCACGTAATGTGAAAAGTCATGTAGGAAGTCCAAGGTCATAGAGAAGTCGAACAATCATTAGGGTAGCCCAAGAATCATAAGGGAGGTGAAGGATCACCCCATTTGCTATATATACACCCTCATGGTACAAGCAAAGGACTTTTCACCTTGGCTTCTCTCATAGTGCATTAGAGAAACAAAGTTAGTACTTTTGGGGAGCAAGTCATGGCTCCAATGCTCCACTATTGGAGCTAGTGATGCTTGTTGTATTCATGTATCTTGGGACTTTTACTTAATAGTTGAAGCCTAATGGCTGACACGTTTTCATGCATGGATTGTGAATATTTGTAAGACTGCTTTGTGAATATTTATGATTCATGTTTTCTTTCGCCTGTACTAAGGTAGTTGAACTATTTCAGTTATTTTAGTGCTTATCTAATTGAAGATGTGTTGTAATGGTTGGAACAATCGTCGCATCTATGTGGACTATTCTGCTTGACGTTAGGCATTATCTTTTCGCTTGTGTGCGCCTCTACAAGGGTGGTACTATTACATCTCTCTTAGAAACTCACCTCTCCTCCCTCCGCAATAGAAGAACCTAGATACACCTGCAATCGAACATTCACCAGGCACACTTGCTTTTCGCAAAGGCACATATACGTTTCTCTCTCTTACCGATAGTTAAAGCCAAGGCAAATCTATAAGTGTTAATTTTAGGCAACAATGGTATGTTCTATGCTTTAGAGCAATTTTACTTCAATTTCTTTATTAGCCCAGTATCAATATTCAGATTAGCAATCACATCAACATGATAGTAAAATGCAGATAGAACATTAACATAAACAATAGAAGACAAGCCAAGACAAGAGGACACAAGATGTGGCACAAGCTAAGTACAAACCCCAATGTGGAGAAACCCTTGATCAAATCTTCTTTTAGTCTTCAATAGTTCAACAGAGAGAGATAGTACAATTTACAAATCTGATAATTTATAACAGCAGCAAAAGAGCCCGAACCAAAAAAGTCAATGTTGGTCAACAGGGTAGATTTAACCCTCAACAAGTGGTCAACTTCGGCTTCCAAACAACAAGATAAAACAACCCTCAAAACAGTCAAATTTAGCCTAGTCAAAGTCTGATCAAATAGCCCACTTGCGGTCAGCCCTAGCTACAGTCAACACTGGTCATCAGTCAATGTTTAGCCTTGATTTATGTGCCTAGAAATGCGGCCTACCCAGAAAAAGATAACTCTCACAAAAACGCAGCCAAAGGAGGTCAATGCATGTTGGTCAATGGTTGTTCAAATTGTCTTGAAATTTCGGCCTCTTGAAATTTCGCTCTCTTGAAATTTCAACCGCTTGAAATTTCGCTGTCTTGAAATTTCGGCCTTCTTAAATTTTGCTCCTAAAATTTCGAACATGTGGAGAGGGAGAGGCCCAGAAATCCGTACCCAATCAATGAGGGGAGAGAGACAGAGAGAGAGAAGTGCAAAGTGAAGTTTGTCCAAATGAGGATGAGGCATCATGTATTTATAGCAAACCTTGAGGATGAATAGATGTGATTGTTGGGCTTCTGAGCCTACATAAGTTTACTGGCCGACCTTGACAATTTGTCCATAATCAAAATAAATTCATAACTTCATTTGTACATGTTGGAATCTGATGTATTTAGATCAATCCTTACACCTCTGGGAGAGAGGAATCCAAGAAAAATATTAGCTGTCATAAATAAGATAACCCATGTGGAGTTTGGCCCTAGTTGCCAATTTTATCAATAAGAAAATATGGTAACTGGGTTGATACTCCAGATGGGGCTCCGATTCCAAATGGTGTGAGGTCTAATTGAGACTTCTAATCGGTGAGATCCCCTTGGTTGACGGATTTCTAGCGCCATCAATAGGTTGAAAATTTGTGGCTAGGTCCTGGAGGGGAGGTGTAATAGTTTTTGCGAATGAGTTCACTACAGTCAACATCCATATAATGTGGGAAGTGTCCCTAGGTTTCCTCGGGGGATAGTTTCCTTGAAAATAATTGATAATAATAACAATAATACAAGTCTTTTTCCATGAATTTAGTTAATCTTAGGTTTAATTTTTCTCATTTTCTTGACATCTACTTAATTATTGGAGTTACTATATTCAATCGATTCTAACATCCTGGTATTATTTGGTTGGTATATTTAGATGGATATAAGAGCTCAATCGAGCTGGATCCCTTTAGCACTTTTTGCAAAATCTATCCTATAAAACCTAATCACAAGAAGGTACATGAAGAACATTTGAGATTTACTCACTCTTCTAGCCGAAGTAAAAAGATATATAATATTTCATATTGAGTCTTGTAATTAGAGTTTCTATCATACTTTAAATTTAGCTTCATGAGAACATGACCTTTAAAGCATAGCCTTTTCTTCATTCTATAAATGTTGGAATTTTGTTTCACATTGCTTAGAATATTTTATGGACATTTTGTTGTTGTGATTAGAGGTACTGAGTAGAGGTTATGCATGCGGAGGTTTTGCGCATTGAGTTTCTATGAGTAGAGGCTTTGTGGGTGGGGATGCTTTTCATGAATAGAGTCATGCAGAGATACAAGGCAGATGTGGAAGGGATTCAAGTAGAAGTGTAGGAGGTTCATGTAGAGGTTCAATTGCGAGATTTTGTGAGCAATGTTTCAAACCGTGGTTGCCATTTCATTTTAGTAGCTTGTGATTCTATGAGCAAAAGATGGTTGAGTAGTTCGTGCACAGGGGTTTTGTGGTGAAGTGTTTTGTAGGGAAGGATCCTAAAATGCATGGAGAGAGGCACTCATATTAGAGGTGCCATGATGGCTATATAAATCATCCTTGTACAAGCCCCAATGATTGTAAACATTCCTACTTGATCCCCCTATCTCTATTGTTGCCCCTGTAGACTATCCTTAACCCTAGCTTGCCCCTAGCCCCATCTTTTCAAACATTGTTGTATCGTGAATGTCTTGAATGGATGTTATCTTCATTGACAATATAGGGTGACATGTAGTTGGTGGTAAACAATGAACAACATGATAATTATAGCCAAACAACCACGCCTTAAGTTTCCCACATAAACAATGTCTGAGGAAGATTAGAACAAATTGAATTGAAAAATAGTGGAATTTTTTGTAAGGTTATCGATCTCACAACCATAGTGGTGGAAGTGGATTTGAAAATCTCAACCTGAAACAATTGTTATCAAAATGAAAACACAAGAAAATACACACCTCTAAATCTTGATCAGAAACATATCCACATTGCAATTTGAAAAGGATTAGTGCTAGAATAGGGTTTATTACTTGCAAATTTGATCAAAAACATTGATGAAATTTGAGATATTATGGACTTGTGGCTGATGAAGATTATAAATACTAGATGATTAATGTTATATTCTTTAATCCATGTTTTTATGCTTTTTATAACTAATTCATCATTCCACATGCTTTTGTTGACATATATGGGATCAAAATATATAAAAATATAAAAATCGATCTTGAAAATGCTCTTGACCTGGAAGCTTTTGAAAATTGTGGCCCCTGCTCTCGCTTCTTGCTCCCGCTTCCAAGTAGCCTTGGGCTATCATAACTTGAAAATTAGGTATGGCATTAGCATAACTATAAGTATCTTTTGCCACTTTCCTATGGATGAAATTGTGGGTGCTACCACTATGAATCAACACAATCCCCTTGTCGTTCTTGATACACCCAATCAACTTCAGATAACCAAATAAGGGATGGGAGAGAAATTTGAGATTCTTCACAAGGAATTGCTAAGGTTGTTATGTGAAATTTCCCTGAATGTACCGCCTAGAGTTTATTACTTTTAGCAGTTTATTTGTTTACAACAAATAACAAATAAATAACTGATGCATTCTTCACAATTAAATATACGCCACAAAAGTAAAATAAGGGGTTGAGAAATAGATGCACACAATAAAAATGATACCAATATTTTTGGACTAAAAGTCTCTAAGAAAACCCTGAAGGGAAAACCGATGCAATAGACGAAGGTTTATTTTATTATGTAGCAATTTGGAAATTATTACAACTGGATGCCCAACTGGCTATCCTCCAGAAATATACTGGCAATGGAAATCAAAGATCTCCTCTACTAATCAACTCGGTCTCCTCTGGCCTGCTCGAACCCGACATTGTCTACCAGCTATTTCCTCTTACATTGCTGGCTTTGGAATAATTCACACTGCTTGGAAACTGGCTCAAAGTGAGCCATATTGCCTTCTTTTTTCATTGGAAACCACTCGCACCTCCTTCCGGAAATAGCTTTGGCCTGTAGCTGCTGATCAGTGGATCTTCCGACAATTCACACTAGGGTTTCTGGCTATTCACACTGGCTTTTGCTGCCATCTCTGTAGATAATTTGGCCTCCTATCTCTTGTCTCTTTGACATTGGAGAGTCACTGGAAAAGTCTCCGGAATCTTGCTCCCAAATTTTCTGCTGCTCTCTCTTCGATGCTCTCCCTTTGGTTGGAACTGTGCCCTCACTGAGCCTGTGAACTGGGTAGCTCGATTTGTCACAATGATCACTTTGATGACTTTGATGCTATCTCCAAGCCCTTCAACCTGCTCTTATAATCTCTCGTTGAGTCTTCAACGACCATGATTTAATCTCCATCAACTGCTAAGATCAATTAGACTTCAATCGAAGTCTCTAGAGCAAACTCAAATATTCTTAATTAATTAACTTTAGTTTACGACTTTTCCTAGGTTAGACGTAGGAAATAATTTAATTATGACAAATTAATCTAATTAAGGTGTTTCTCAAGTTTATCTTGCGAAACCTTTTCTGGGATTTGGAGATCTAGTGTTCCTTAGTCTCGTAGCATCATCTGAGACTAGAATACCTGTCCGATGCTGCCATAAACTAACATGTTACTTCTTGAGGAGGGATTGTCTTCGAATTCTTGTTCAGGATTGTTGTTGAGTAGTCTTGAAATAATTTTTATTCTTTATCCTTTGAAATACTAATCACAGTTATGCGAAAGTCAGAGGCATTGGCGTATAGTTGTCTCTTCTTGGAACAACTGTTGGTTCTTAAGGGAGGGAAGATGGAGAGGTTGGTGAAGGTTGCCAAAGGAGGGCATATATGAGAGGTGAATGAGTCTTTAACTTTTGGTTTGGGCATTGATTACCATCTTGGCTTCTTTATCTCATTCATAGGCTTCCAACCAAGTTATTGGGAATCGCATCCTACCCAGAGAGTGGTCATGCAATTCACCAAGTGTCGATTTGGTGTGGGCTAATTTGTTGGAACCTAAGTTGCACGAAACGGGGAAACGGGGAAGCGAAACGAAACGCGACCTCCCCAAATTTTGGAAACGGGGAAACGCGAATATAATATATTAAATTATATATATTATAAAACATTTAAAAAAATATTAATAATATAATGTGCAATCATAAAGCATTATGAATATATATACATTTACTTAAACATTTTAACATTAAGATTAAATTTAATATCACAATGATCACATTTACTCATGAGTCATCACATAATGAAAATAAAATATAGGAACTGGAAAATCCAAAATCAGCCTTTTTTTATATTAGTATATGAGGCTGCAAGTACAATAAAGACTATAGGGCTGCAAAGAACTATAGAGACAAGTCACAAAAGACTAATCCTCATCATAACAATCCTCATCAAAAATAGAAGCAGCAGAATGCTCATCAGAGAGGCACTGCTATTTTATAACTTTAGAAATGGTTTCTAGAAGTGATTAGAAACCCTAAAAAAATTAAAAATTAATTAGAAAAAAAAAATTTAAAAAACAAGTGTTATTTTGTGGGAAACGGGGCCCGTACAGCGTGGAAACGCGTTTCCGTTTCGTTTCCGTACGGAAACGACCCCTCCCCCTGCGTTTCCTGCAACTTAGGTTGGAACCATAGGGTTATGGTATGGGTTGGATACAAGTGACCGTTAATGATTGTCCCACAATTTTTTCTCAGTAGCCAAATTGGCTCGATTGTCTGCCACTGAATTATTTTCCCTTAAGACTTGAAATTGTTGCACCCTGTCAAAGTTTTCACAAAAATGCTTGATTCTTTCCAGAATAGAAACACTAAATGAAAATTAGATGAAGGTGAATCCATTTGCATATGATTGATAACTATTCAAGATCTCTGATTACAATGAGTATAGATGTTCATTCCTTTTCCCAAGTTTAAGCCTTGTAGCAAGGCATAGGCTTCTGCCATGTTATTGGTCATGACACCTAGGCTCGGTGCATAGGAATATACAATTATCTCCTTAGGGCTGTAGATAGCCCCTCCAGCACCTGCCACTCCTGTGATCCTGTCACATTATAATCAATGAAACGTGCTATTTTGTGTTTAAGTTTACTGTACTGGATAAAATTTAGTTCAATTTGTCTGCCACTGAATTATTTTCCCTTAAGACTTGAAATTGTTGCACCCTGTCAAAGTTTTCACAAAAATGCTTGATTCTTTCCAGAATAGAAACACTAAATGAAAATTAGATGAAGGTGAATCCATTTGCGTATGATTGATAACTATTCAAGATCTCTGATTACAATGAGTATAGATGTTCATTCCTTTTCCCAAGTTTAAGCCTTGTAGCAAGGCATAGGCTTCTGCCATGTTATTGGTCATGACACCTAGGCTCGGTGCATAGGAATATACAATTATCTCTTTAGGGCTGTAGATAGCCCCTCCAGCACCTGCCACTCCTGTGATCCTGTCACATTATAATCAATGAAACGTGCTATTTTGTGTTTAAGTTTACTGTACTGGATAATATTTAGTTCAATTGTTTAAAAGTTTATATTTTTCATATTTGATATTCGATGCATTCAACTCCACAAAGGCCCTCATGGGTTGCCACCCTTATTACTCACAGCAAACACTCTTGAAGTCGCCACCACTGTACTCTTGACAGGTTGAGCCCACCAACTTCAAGGCCACTACTATTCATAAATGCTCTCATCTTTTCATTGTTAGGTGTATGATACATACCAGATATAAGTTGTGCTGAAAATGACTGATTTTCTAATGAAGCTTCTTTACTAGGCATGTTTCTTTGACTTATCGAGTAATTGGTGATTTGTTTTGACTGAAGGGATGTTGCTATTGTGGCCAAGTCCTTTAAATTCTGGTATCAGTGTATCTTCTTTAACTAGTTTATTTGTCGTGGGAGAATATGCGCCCAATGTTTTTTAATGCTAGATAAATAGAAGACATTTTGCATTTTTTTTACTTGATTTGGTTGATCCAAGGAATATGCTACATGACCAACTAATATATGCTCTGTTCTGGAAGACATACTTGAGTGCATGTTGCTTGGATCTCTTGCGAATGGAAATTTGAATTTTTTCCGTCAGATCTTTAGCTCAGTCTCCTCTCACCTAACATCAAGTCATAAACATTCCACTATGGGCAAATGCACATACAAGAACATACCGAAATATTGGAATGAGAAGCATGAAGATAATAAGGCACGTGCCCAGGAGGATGTACAAGAACAACAAGAATGCCTAATATGCAGCAAAAACGAACCAAAGAATCCAATCCAGAGGTCATTGAGACCGTATATTTGGTTGAAGGTGATTTATATGATCTGATTAACAAAAACAATAGGTACAGAACAAGAAGAGTACAATAGCAGAACGGACAACTTACTGGAAGCTCCCCAAAAGCTTCAACCTGAGATTCAATACTGACAAAAAGTTGCGAAGACGCTTTTAAATAGGAAAAACAACATGCAATTATTCAAAATTCTTCAGAGCGAGGCGTTATGCTATTAACCAGAATTAACTTGATAATTCTAAAACTTACAATATATTACTAGCTTTAATATAACTGCAAATAAATATAATCATTTTTAGACGTGGTTCGACAATAGAAAGAAATGATTCTGGAATAACAGATTGATATGCTTTATGTATCACTTTGTCTACGAACAAATATCATCTGTAGCCGTTTAGGACATGTTATGTTGGTGTCATTATATGCCCCTGCGGGAGAGCATAGAGAATTAATAACCATCAGAGACGTTATGCATTTTTTTTTGAGATTGTTTTTCTGGATTAATCACATAATCAGTTTTTTTTGGTCGAAGTGTCAAACCAACTACTGTGGTTCATAATTTTATTCCTTCATTTATGCTTTTATGGTACACTAATATCATCCCCGGAAGAGTTTCTTGGTTGCAGAGTGCTAACTAGTGCTTTGCTTTCATTTTTCTTTCCCATCCATTCTGTTATCTCATCTTTGCCAGTTGCTATAAAAATCTGTTTGAGCTAGATAGGTAGGCATTGTCAAAAATTCATGTGTTAAGAAAAGTTTACAATTTGTAAATATAGAGAAATCAAGGTCGTATTCTTTGATTACAATTTCAGGTTTCCCATACAATTATCGAATAGATGTTGTAAGGTTAGGTTACAAATTCGAGTTTTCAAGTTTAAATTATACAATTATACAAAGCTGTGATTAGTTAGAAATGAAGGCAATTGACAATTTTTGTTGGTGTCAGATTTTGACAGGCCTGCTTTAAATATCGACCAAAGGTTGGATAATGACAGCCAAACAACGTCTTTGTTGTCACATGAGTCGCCATTGGCAAATGGGATGAGTCCATGGAGTTGGAGGGGGGATACTAGTGCCAATGGTGAGTTAGCTTGCACTTTCCTTCATCTACTTGATTTTGTCTTGTTAGGAACAGAAATGTAAGAACACACTGACAATTTTGGTTACTGTTTACTCAGGTTTACCTCAGTGGAATACGGGAATGGATCGCAGTATACCTGCAGGGAGGGTTATTGCTGTAAAATGGGGTGATGTAACCCGAAGAGTAGGTATTGATGGTTCAGCAGAAGCCATTAAGGATGCCATCAAGAGTGTGTTTGGATTGAGATCGAAACGAGCATTCTGGCTAGAAGATGAAGATGGTGTTGTCCGTTGCTTTGATCGTGACATGCCTCTCAGAACTTACAATCTGCATATTGATCCAGGTTTGCTTCTACATCATTCTGTTATTCCTATTATTTGGTTGGAATTAGCACACTTCGTTGATAGTTACCATGCATGCAGAACGTTCATTGATATTTAATGCCATTGATTTCACTATTGCAGGTGTGACAGTGAAGATTTGTTATTACGATGGGTCTGGTCGACCAACAGTGACCACCGAGGAGAAGACTTTATATTGTGAAGATGATCTTCGTGAATTATTAGCACGACATGGTTGGCAAGCATTGCGAGAAGTAGGTGGGTACAAAGACATTGACACGATTGAAGAGCTCCAACCAATGTGTGCCTACCAGCAGGGTGGATTAGGCTTGTATATGCCAAAGGTTGAATGATGATTACTCGAATCCTTATTTGTACGTCATTCAGTAAGCTATTTTATCAGATCTTTATGAACTGACCCAAACACGCAAGCCTTCTGGCATCGTAAGCTACACTGCCTAGGCTTTTATCAATGCCAATTTTGACTTGGAATCAAGAGGTTATCTGTTCACCAACATCATGGAGGCATCCCTACTGATTGTTACACATTTCTGCTCAGTTGAAGCCATTTCAACTACTTGTTATATCTTTCTGCTCAGACGAGGCATCCCAACCGATTGTTGCATATTTGTACTCCCATGATTATTTGTGTTCACATGAGTATGTATGTACCATGTGATTGGAGAGCTTTAGATAGATAAAAGTTCATTACGTACTTCAGGTACAGGAAAATGTGTACCACGTTACGATATAAGTTAATTTCTCTACTGCAATAATACACCATGAATCTCTTAGATGGTCAATCTTTTCCAGTGCATCGTGTTCTAGACGATTTTGAGTTCATTACTTGAAAGGAAAGCTTGTATTCTCAGGTTTGTACATGAAAGTTAGGCATGTTTCCCTTTCTGATAAAATTGGTTGTTGCTGTTACGCAATAAAAATTAGTAATGAATTCCTTGTTTTGCTGAAGTCAATGGTAATCCCCAATAAAATGCCAAAGGTTTCTTTTTATCAAATTACGGATAGAATATCAAATGTTAAGATATTTAAATGGATACAAATTATTAGCCCCTGTTGTGGGCTTCCCAACCGCTGTGGAACATGCGTACCTATTAAACAATGATTTTGAGCTACGCCAGCTCAAAATCAAAACCAAGCTCTAAATCAAAACCATGAATAAGTGACATTTAGAGATAGTATTATAAGGATAATGCCTACATGCCCGTGAGTCAGCAAAACCATACATACTCTATATTGAGATGTACACACTTTCAGAGAGGGGGTAGGGCAGGTTAGGGCGGGTTAGGGCGACCTCGGTGAACTTTAGTCTTTAAATTACTAAAAATAAAAATCGCAGGGTTTATACATCATTTAAATTTGAATTTTGACAGTGATTTTAAAATTAGATTATTATTATTATTTTATTTTTAATTTACATATATAAATAAATCTTATTTATTTTTTTAATTTTAAAAATAAACATTCTGTGATGTGAATGATTCCTCTGATGTGTAATCGTGTAAGCCAACCTTAAACCCACTTGATTCGAGTGAACACAAACCATTTCAGTGGAAAGTTTTATAGACAAATGCATTATTTGATAAAGACAATTGGCATAATTGCTAAAGGATTGTTCTCCCCCAAACTAGGTTGAGTGAACACACAAACCATTTTAGTGGAAAGTTTTATTGACAATTGCATCATTAGATGAAGTCAATTGGTATAATTGCCAAGGGATTGTTCTCCCTGCAGACTAGGTTTAAAGATTCAACCCACTTGTTTCGAGTGAACACAAACCATTTCAGTGGAAAGTTTTATAGACAAATGCATTATTTGATAGACAATTGGCATAATTGCTAAAGGATTGTTCTCCCCCAAACTAGGTTGAGTGAACACACAAACCATTTTAGTGGAAAGTTTTATAGGCAAATGCATCGTTAGATAAAGTCAATTGGTATAATTGCAAGGGATTGTTCTCCCTGCAAACTAGGTTTAAAGATTGACGGCTGCATGTATGCTTTGAATAGTTTAGGGAATATTTTTTCTGAAGATTTTGATCTGACCTTCAACTTAAAAATGACCCATCAAATACATAAAACCTTTGGTATTATATTCATATATAAAATATTGCACGGTGAAACATTCCTACATGATATACAACATTTATATATTATGCAAACATTTATAGAGAAAGTACCCATTATTTTGTTGTATGCAACAAATCCTGGCATTATGGACTTCACCTCCAAGCTCGGCCCCGATATAATCATGCGGACAAAAGCTACATTTCTGAACCATTCAATGGCCAAGCCAATGAGAAGTAATATTGGTAGTATGAATATGATATCATAAGCCATGTCCAGGTCTCCGAAAGAAATCACGTTGATGGTCAAAAAGAAATCACGTTGATGGTCAAAAAGAAATCACGTTGATGGGAAAGAAAGAACTCACGTTGATGGGAAGATTGGTAGGTACGGGGAGAATT
>APFE031701578.1:0-18984 GCA_000404065.3 Pinus taeda | reverse complement strand
TACGATCTTTCCATTATGAGGGAACTTTATAAGTCGAAAGACCGATGAAACAACAGTTGTCATAGCGTAAGACCAACTACGACCCAAGAGAAGGTTGTAATCTAGAGGGGCATCAACCACCTCCACATCTAGATTAATGGTTTTACCTTCAACCCCTATAGGTAGATCTTGTAAAATGCCGAAAGGATGAAACCCACGGCCATCAAAGGCCTTAAGAATCGTCGGGGATTGATTTAGTGAAGGAGAACCAAGCGATCTCCAACACTGTATCGACATAATGCACATGGAATCTCCCTCGTCAATCACTGTCCTATGAACAGGTCTATTTTTGACTATCACTGGAATCTGGACAACCATTTGATGAGGTAGACGTGGTGCACTATTTTCTAGATCGAAGATTATAAGGTTCGAGTCCTGAGCATCAACAGCTACTATAGCCGACAAAAGTAATTTGCGCTGTGCTGGACATGATTACAGCACTTCCAAAGCCGACATTGCTGAGGGTGAAACAGCTAAATCCTCAACAATGTTGTAGTTCTGAGCCGCTCTCGCATGTGATTGAAAGTAGACTTTCGAAGTACACCCTTTGTGGGTGGTTTGATTACTAAGTCTGGGTTAGGTTTCTCGATCTGTAGTGGATCGGAACCAAGAGCTGAGGTTGATGGATTTGAATGAGAAGATTCTGCTTCTTTACCACCAACAGGACTTTTACTGCCATAATCTTGCGTTCGAGTCGCAATCCTTACATGGGACACCATCAATATGGGTTCTTCATTGGCACTGGAGGATAAACCTATCATCTTACTATCTTGAGCTGGAAAAGGATCCTTCAAGACAGCAGGAGTTTGGAAACCTTTGACAATTTTTGCAACTTCTGCCCGATGAGGGCAGTCTCTCATATAATGGTCTTCATCGAAGATGAGACACGGATAACGAGGTTTGCGTTTTTCATCAGTGGGTTCCACTTTTTCGGGTTTCTCTTTTGAATTTTTCTCTTTATTCTTCTTCTTCCCTTTCTTCTTACCACCGGTTTTTGGTTTAGCTGTAGATGACTCTACAACGTGAATATCGGCAGAAAGTTCCACGGAAGACTCTCCTGTCGAGGAATCTGGCAAGGTTATTATAGGAGAAGAATTCTTAGAAGACTTCTTCTTACTTTTGGTATTTACCGTACCAATCATACCATCAGGGGCATGAGACCCTGAAGGAGCAGCAACGATTTTATTTTGATTGGGTAGGTTGGGGATCTTCTCGTGTAACGTACCTGACTGAGTGTAAACTAAGTCAAGGTATTGTGCTTGAGCAATTCCTTGCTCTTCAGTAACTACTCCGGCTTTAGCTACATCTTCAGTGATCTTGGGTAGTAAGGATTTTACAAACCATTCAGCTAAGATCTGATCTGGAATATAAACTTTCACTAGACACCGTTGACGTATCCATTCATGGATATGATCTGAAATGTAAGTGGACGTCGACTGCTTTAATGAAGTTAATAGCTCCGTGCCATTGTCATATCTGACTGGCAACTGAAAATGAGTTAAAAACGAGGTAGCTAACTGACTAAAATCATAAAAAGTGGCTCACAATAATTCGATATACCATTTGGCCGCAAGACCAATTAGAGTGCATTGAAAAAGACGTAAACGAATAGAATCATCTGAAATGGAGTTAGATGCACACCAGAGATGATAAGTCATCACATGGTTCGACGAGTCCTCTCCTGGTTTACCTTCGAATTTTGGAATATCACTGGGCAACTTATGCGGCATTGGCGGCCAATACGGAAGATAGTTGATTGGATCATTCGTAAGGCGCGTCAAGTCAGGCAAGTCCAAAGTTGCGATAAATGGTAACTGACGATTAGGGTCCCTAAAATTTGGGGACTGCAGACTAGCCCCAGGAGGAGGATATCCAGGATAACTAGGAATGGGAATTGCATTTCGGATATCTTGACCTCTGGGAAAACCAGGATTAACCAAACCATACTGGGGTTGCTGAGGTTGTTGATATGTATACCCAGGGTATGGTTGATACTGATAGGTTGGTTGCTACGCAGCAGGACCGTATTGAAACTGTCCTTCGTACGGAGGTTGATTAAATTGAGGTTGAGAAGTGACAACCGTACTTCCTACAAGCATCTGAACCGAAGTCTGGACCATAGATCGAGACTGAGGTAAAGATGTCTGAGGAGTAGATATAGGAACAGTAGAAACCGGAGCTGTCGATACTCCAGAAGAAGGTGGGGTAGATGGAGTAGATGTTGCAGTAGTTACAATAGACGTTTGAGACGGAGTACGAGGCGTACTAGGTCCAGACTGAGACACTACAGAAGGTGCAGAAGTTTGAATAGTAGACTGGACGGGTTGCTGAGATGGACCAGAAACCAAGGGTTGTCCAGGTTGAGATGATGATTGTACATTCGGTTGCAAGACCTGCTGGGATTGAGATGAATCCCACACTAAATTCGTTCCGGGGTGTGGACCCATAACAGGTTGAGGATATTGAGGACCATAACCGAGTTGAGGGTAGGGTTGATAATATGATTGTCCAGAAGGCAGTTGGTAACCTTGAGATGGGTACTGACCTTGGGGTTGATAACCCTGAGGCACGTACTGATACTGGGGTTGACCTTGAGGTACATATTGATATTGAGGTTGATTTTGGGGTGCATATTGATACTGAGGTTGACCCTGGGGTACATATTGATACTGAGGTTGACCTTGGGGTACATATTGAGTCTGGGGTTTACCTTGAGGAACGTACTGTCCCGTAGGTATGTATTGTCCTTGAGGTTTTCCCCCAGGCGCAAGCTGAGTACCTTGAGGTTGCCCCCCAGGCATATACTGGGTACCGTGAGGTTGCCCCCCAGGCACATACTGAGTACCTTGAGGTTGCCCCCCAGGCGATAACTGACCACCTTGAGGTTGAGAACTTGACATCATTAGAATATCTTCTACACTCAACGGTTTAGTACCACTACTTCCAGTTAACAACTTATGTTCGATAGGTTGAGGAGATGCTCCCGAAAAAGTACCAGAGATAGACTGATACCCAGCGAGAACAAAAGGACCACCGTACAAATAGGTTTCCGGAGATTGAGAAAACATGGATGACGGACTAGACATATTCAATGCAGGATAGTAACCTCTAGGTGCTGGGTGATAAAAAATGCGAGGTGGTGAAAAACTTAGTCCAGGATTTTCCAAAAGATTAGTCAGTGAACGGTACCAAGAACTGTTCCTAGGTGGACTATAAAAGATCGATTCGTGCTCCCTAAGGTCTAAGATAGGTCGATCTTCTGGAAAAGGAAAGCTTTCTTCGATGTCCGAAATGGCAAGCTCTTCAATAGGTATGAGTCCAGAAGGAAGATCTTGGGTAATTACGGTTTCTACCCTAGGAGATATCCCCTTGAAGGCTCCTCAACATAATCCGAGGTTTACCAACAAGTGACCCCAGGCTCCTTGACAATGGTTAATCCGAGGTTTACCATTTGTAATACGTGAATATCTGGTTTCGTTCCCAATGAGGAAGGATTGATTCCCACACTGGTACAGACACGATCTCGTGCTTCTCCTTTAAGAGGAGCTTTCCCAGAGCATAGATGCAACAATTGGATTTCTCTTCTACCGCAAGATAAAGCTACTTGTTTGTTTTACTATATGGGAGAGTTAATTACTCCCTACTCCAAGATACTAGCCTAAGCTATGTTGGTGTATTAGAGCCCTAGAAACAAAAAATTTGCTAGATTGATTTTATTTTAAGCGTGATTTTTATTGGCTTTGATTAAGTCAAGAGGTGATGGAGATTGAACTTGGTGTGTAAAGACTTCGACTCAATCACTAAAAAATGCACTTAGATATTAAAATGATCTTTTCTCTTCAATGAAGTTCTAGCTAGGAAAGAGTTGGAAAATGCAAATACTTGTAAACACAAATCTTTCTTAACAAACAAATCAAAAGAAGAGTATTTGTTCCAATGCACTCAAAACGAGACAACTAGTTATTTTCACAAGAATTCCCTTTTTCATTTGAACACTCAAATGCTACCAAGACAAACTTTTTCAAAATAGATCTTTCATATTTAAAAAAAAACATTCAAAATTATAACAGAAACAAATATTTGAGAAAACTATGAATAAAGCAAACTTAAGATCTACAATCTATGAAAACCTATTTGAAGTAAAAGCTTACAAAATGTCTTTTCAACGATGTTTTACTTGGCTATAAGCAAACCAAGGACCAATTTGTCCAGAATCACAAATATGTCAAGAACAACCAATGTTATTTTCTTTTTGAAAATGAAAATCCAAACTTTCAATCACAAGCTTTTCGAAGTTTTGTAAAGAGAAAACTCAAAGCGGATTCCTCAACAAGGGGAGATTTCGTAAATGGTCAGACTCATAAGAAGGCTGGTAGACACTAAGGTGATCTGAAGTCCCTACAGCTTCTAAGCTCAGAGCCACTACACAACCAAATCGAAAAACAAACCCAACAAGCAAAACTCCTAGGAATTTCACCTAAAACCCTAATGCTAACAAAATTAAACCAAGGAAAGATTTCAACCAGTCACATGCAAGTATGGGCAGAGGATAATAACTACAAAATCAAGATAAAACTAATTTAAAGAGTAAAATTCAAAATTTCAAAATTTTAGCAGGGTACGCAGGTTCCGAGTTTACACAAGTGCGTGTACGCTCTGTGCACAAAGTAAAAGTGCGTACAGGTACGCACTGTGATACAAGCACAGACTGCAGACTTCGACTAAAGTAATGAAAAATAAAAAGCAAACCTAAATCCACTAAGTCTACCCAAGTCCACACACAACAAGCCAAAAACAGAAGCAAAAAGGTAAGTTTCTCAAGTCAAAGAAAAACGAGGAAAACAATCAAGTCCCCAGCGGAGTCGCCATTTTGTCACGCGGAATGAGTCAATCTTGCGGACAAGATAGACCTTCCTAGAATCTAAAGAAGACCTAATGACAAGCAAACCAACCAGACACTATCTTTCTCTAAATGTGCTTTTATAAATAATGGCAAGCAGATGTGTTTAAGGCCTACCTCATGTCCAATGCAAGTTTGGGGATGCCTTCGCTCCTTTGATCCAAGTAAGTTCCTTTGTCACAAACCTGCAAACACAAACAAGGCAAACGATTAAATAGCACCTGAATAACCAGTATTATAAAACATATTTAGCATGAAAGTCAAGGAGTCCATGAAACAAATAACATGAGATACTTGTTGAGAAAAATGAGCCTGATTGTATTAATTCAAAAGAAGAAGAACTTTACAACCTTTACCTTAATGCTGTGCAAGCTCCTCCCAGGGTCAAACAAGAACTCTCCTCTACTTTGACAAGCTTCACTCACTCCCCAATGAAGCCAAAAAGGTATGTGATCTCTCCTCTTAAGCTCAAATAGGAAGTCTTGATTTCATGAGCGTTTACCCTAAAAAATGTTCAGGTTTTAACCTCCCTAGCCACTAACCTAATGCCTCAATTTATAGTGCAGTGGAGGGCAGTTACTAGGTCCTCCTTCAAAGGGATAAAAATCCTCCTTCAAAGGGATAGCTCCTCCTAACAAGGGATTAGCTCCTTCAATTTTGGGATGCATGAACCACTTGGAGCGAACAATCCACGTCAAAATTCCTTCTAGAAACCTCTAGAATTAACCAAAGTGAGTTTTTTAAGATAAGAATTGTGCCTTTTGACTTTCACAGGGGTACGCACCCTCCCCTTTACATACAAATCGTATAAGTACGCAGATACTCTGAACAAAAGTTGCGGGCCCGCAGGCAAAAGTGAGAGAAAGTGCGGAACCAGAGTTACATTGCTTTTTTGATGTCTTTCTCTCATTTCCAAAGCTTGTTTTGAAGAGTTGAGGTTTGAGACTTGCTTAGGAGGCTGGTATAGGTGGTGATAGACCCATAACGACTGCAAATAATCAAGGTGACGATATTTTTGTGTAACAGTAAGCAAGCCTTTACAATCTGTGACAAGATTTTTTAAGCTGAAAAACATGAAATAGATATACCTATGGTTTTATTAACCCTTTCCCAGATAAATGCTTCAACCTTTGAAGCTCATCGTTCCATTAAAATATGTGTTTCTCTTTAATTAAGCTATGTCCTTTGATACAAATATATTTTTCCCAACAGAAATTCAAATATTTTATATTCAAAGAGTTTGAAAATGTGTAAGAACCTGATACAAACGGATTGCCGTCTGGAGTACATATAGTCATACAGTCATCATAGTGTACATATTTCCATCTGCTTTTGCATTAATTCATGGTTAAATTGATACTGTGATTTCAAAAATGTTATTTTCAAATTTATTCAGTGCAAACTTGCCATTTTTCTTTGGCCATCACTTCTTTAATGCTATTAAAATCACGCAGTGATAGATAGTTTTTGCATGCAATGTCTATAGTTTTCTTAGGTTACCCATGAATTATTCTGTACCTGTGGCTACCTAGAAGAAGCCAAGATAGTCTTCTGAGTATTCCTTTAAATGGTTCTCAGATCTATCTGAGTTTTATCAACACCCACTTAAAGGTGTTTTTAACATGAGGCTTGTTTGACTTATGCAGATTTGTAACATGAACAGTCCTTAAGTTGGCTTTCTCATTAGAAGTATACAGTGATACTTAACGATAGATATATTTAAGAGTGTTCTTCTGAGTGTGTGTTGTTTCATTCTCAGTCGGTCGATGTGCATGCAAGAGACATGTGGCTGAACATTGGGAAGGTTGTTGTCCATCACTTGTTACAGAGAGGGAGGCTGCCATGACTGGTTGAGAAAAATAATAACAACATGCAACATTCTGCTAAGAGAATTAAGGAAACTGCAATGCATGAAAATATGGAGCTTTCTCCTACTGCAAATAGTGTTGTAACAAGATGCGCAGAGTAAGAGCAATTTATCATAGCTGCATGTTTCTTTAAGCTGATTTGCAGGCCTCAGGCCAATAGTTTCTAAAAATTGAATTCTATGTAGCATTTTTTAGGTTTATACAAAATTAATCAATTACTTGAGCCTGTTGGATGGGAATAAATATTCAGAATCCATTAATTCTTGATATTGGTCTCTGTGATAGGGCTCTTTGCACAATAGTAGAAGAATTGCGGCAGCAATTTGTTGTTTCAAAATGCTTTCATCTACAAGTCTCTATATCAATCAGTTAAGCGATAGGTGGTTTACCTATTTAACTTTCGATATGTATGCTTTCATAATGCAGGTTAGTAGACGCGTTGGTGGCCTCAATTGCTCCAACAGCCCACAACATTATAGCCAAACGGTGGAGCGCTTCATCAGAGTATTAGCAAGGGACTAGACTCCATTATTATACAGAAGACTCGGGGACTCCGAAGACTCAAGGACTTTGGCTTATGGAAAACTCTCTTATGCAATATGGCGAAAGGGACAACTGTTCCAATTTATGGAATGGCACCTAGATTGAAGCGGTGGTACGTGGCAGGCGACAGGCGCACTAGATAGAAGCCTTCACAGATGGACATGCCAAGTCTCTGACCTTGCTGACCTTGCCGTGAAGCTTATGAGCTTAGGGTTAATTCAATTCAGTTGTTATAGGTTTAATTTAATTCAATATAACACTTAATGTTTTAAACTAGTGTGTAGCATTAGTTTACTCTGCTACACAGAAATTCCAAATGCCGACAGAAAAAAGAATATAACCTATGTTTTAGCCCCTCCCGCTTCGAGAAGAGGCTAAATAAGACTATCAAATTAATTTTTCTTTAAAAGTTTGGTTATTCATAACAGTCTCTTGTCATTTGTAATGGTAAGCAGGTGAAATTAATGTTAAATACCATCTTTTCGATTCCTATAGTCCTTGGCCATTGCCAGATGGCAGGGACTAATAATAAAAAAATTCAAAAAAATAGGTGAATGGATGTTACACTATTATTCAGTGTAAATATCATGATCAATAATAAATTTGTTGTTTTCTCATTGTAAATTTACTTGTTTGTATTCTCATTATAAATTTATTTGATCAAGAATAAGTTTGTGTATTCTTCTTTTAAATTCATTTAGAAAAATAATTATAATGTTTTTTCCAAATTGTATAAAATATATTATAAATTTAACTTATTTTAATAATAAATTTGTCTATTCAAATTTATTATAAGGAATATAAGACTTGAAATTAATTCTTATCCAAATTTAATAACAATTATTAAAATATTATGATAAAATATATTAAGCAAAATTATCTTCTTTTTTTTTATCGATTTTATATAGTGATTAAATTTTTAGTAGGTATAGTTTTCGTTGTCATTTAACTTCTTTCATTTGATTAATCTCCAATGATACTAGAATTCATAACAACTATCATAGACTCATTTTAATTCTAGCTTTATCAAGTGTTGAATGGAATCAAATGATTAGGCTCGCAAATCTTTATTAACCTTTTTATTTAAAACAAAGTTTGCACCTTTAGAGATTTGATTCCTCTTAACATTTGATAGATATTATTGAAATTTAGTTTGTTATATAAATCTCACATGTTTAAATATATAGAGTGATAAAGTATATACAACTTTATAAGATAAGAAATCAGGATACTCTACGCCATGTTATTGTTCCTAGTTTGTCAAACCAAAAGCAGTAGATTTTACAAATTCATAACCTTCAAATTAATGAGGCATAATATTATTTACTATTGATCGTTAAGAATTTTGTGACTAACAATTTATTATGACAGATAAATCACATAATTTATAGAAATATATTTGCAACATCTATATATCTTCTCATTCCATAGTCAAATATCGACTTTGTACTTTCCATAGAAAATCATACAACACACTTATAATATTTATAAAACAAATTAAATTCTTTTAAATTTTTACTAATTTAACTATAACAATACATATCTAATTGATATACAATTTGGTAGCCCCACGGGGGTAGGTGAGTTGGTAATCACAATGCGGTGAAGTTCATTAGAAATGCAAGCTTCGTATTGAAGGTCATGAGTTCAATTCCCTTGGACTAACCTGACGCTGTGGAGAGGGGTGGGTACAGTTTCCCAGGGGTGGGTACAGTTTCCCAGGGGTTACAGTGGTAGTAGTCAGAATCAACCTCGTGTAATGCGAGATGCGAGGCTGCTCCAGTTGCTGATTACTCTGTTAACAAAAAAAATATATACAATTTGGCACAATTCATTAAAAATTTCAAAACTGAAATATTGCAATGTCATTTGTAATTATGGGAAATATACAGGTCATGTATTGAAACGATTTTCTACCACTTTTGGCATTATTGTTTCACAAGATGCATTAGATATGCCTAAAAAACAACCTTACCTTGTGCAACAACGAAACCAAATGTTGGGATGAGTTCATATTTGATTCTAACGCCTGGATTATGAATTTTGTGAAAGGGGAGAGCTTATGCAACTATATATTTGTTGGAAGTAATGGAGAAATGTAAAATTAGATTATTGTTATGATGATGATAGGTTTGAGACTCTAATTTTAGACCTCATATCCTAATATCTAGGGAGTGGTTGAAACCATCTTGTTAGTGTGAAAGCCTATATATCTGAGGCTCATCTGACTCAATGTAAGTGGGCTTGTATGAGCGTGTGTACACTCTCTAGGTATCTCACCTGGAGAGCCATTCAGTTAATATATTCAATTTTAATCATGGTATCGGAGCTGCAGGGTTGACCAGCCTTTATCTAAGTGGAGAGAATCCAGAGCGACTGAGGCAAAATCAATGCAGATTTTGAAGAGAAAATCACATTGATTCACTCTTAAGAGTTCTGGGCTTCTTATTGCTGGATCAGCGTGAAGGCTGAGGAGAAAATCGCACCAGATCAGCGTGAAGGCTTGGATTAAAAATCGCACCGACCCTGTGAGGGAATTATGCATGAAATTGTTGCAGTCTTCCTCCTCGCTACCGTTTGAAGGCTCTATTCGATGCTTGGAGGTGTGCATCGAGCAGAGGCAGCGTGGTAGATTTCGATCTAGGGAGTAAGTTGTTGATCCATGGAGGAGACCTGTGCAACAGAAGAGGAGTCCTGATGTTGTAGTAGAGGTGGCAAAGAGTTGTTGCGTAAGTGTGGTTTCACTGACATATCACCGTGGATCTGCTACTGAAGCCGAGGTTGTTGTGGTCTGCTGAGAAGGAAGGATATCATGATTGAGGCGTGGAGGTCGTGGAGTTTAATTTTTCGCAGAAGGATTTTGCACATTCTTTCTCCACGGTGAAACGGTGAGACACTAAACATTTACATCTCAAGAATGAAGTGCTTGTGGCATTTTAGCATGAATTCAATGTGGAAGCCATCTAATTATTCATGAGTTTGGCACATTCTCATGTCGTTGCAGCAGTAACATCTCCAGTAAAGCAGATTCCCAGTGAAGTTCATGGAGGAATAAAGCTGCGTGGAGGCAGCGTGTTGTTGAGGCGTGTTCCAAATCTTCATGTTCCAGAGCGTCATCTAGTAGATTTGTCATGGAAATATTATTGTTTGAGAAATCTAGAAGTTGCAGGTTGTGGAGATTCCACAGCCAATTGGGTAAATTTTCTTCTAAGTTATTATATGCCACAATAAAAATGTGAAATTTATTTTTGATTTGAATCCATATTCAGAAATATGTGTTATCAGAAATTGCTAATTACATACATCAGAATTAGATATTGATAGCGTTTCCAGCTTGTGAGAGGTCGATTTGTTGCTCGCCGCCAGAGCTGAGGGCACTGAGACCTGCATGGCACAAAAGTTACAGTCTACAAGGTTCTATAGTTGAAGAGTTGGCAAAGGGAGAAGTTTCCCGCTTGTGTGGTAAGAGGGTTGTTGGAGCTCGTTAGAGGATTGTGTGGAGTCGAAAAGAAATCTCGAAGCAAGATAAAGCAATATAAGTTGGACTTTAACGACGTGTCTATATTTTTAGATATTTTTTATTCTGATGATGATGATTTTCTCATGTGGGCATTAACATGAGTAGTATGTTCGAGTTAGAAGAAATTTTAGAAAAATAATGTGGTTCTGTTGATGACCACGAGAATCATGAGGCACGGTTTGTGTAAAGAGGAACAAAGTGTTGAAGATCAATTGAACGAGCCACATGAAGCTGATTACAAAGACATGTTAAAAGAAGACAAAGCTGGAGAGAATTTAAATTGTGATTATCTCATTAATATTTCTGTGTGTGCAGACATTACATCAATGAATGATGAAGCCATCATAGCTGACATTCAGAAGGTTGACACTGGAAATAGTGAGAGGGAAAATTCTCTTATCTAGCCTCCCATAATTTTGAGAAGGGTGAGAATAAGAATTTGGGCTTTCCATCACTGGGGAAGAAATGAGGTGAAGATACATCACTACCTCATGGCAAGGAAAGTGAAGATGAAGCCTCGACTCAGGATGAACAAGCATGGACTCACAAGAAAAAAGACCAAAATGAAAACCTCTGTTTCATGTTTTAATTGTAAGCCTAGCTGAGACTAAACCAGTAGGCATATGTTATTGTTCAATACCCTTTCTCCATTAAGGGGTAGCGTTGGAAGTAATAGATAAAGCTAAACTTAGATTATTGTTATGATGATGATAGGTTTGAGACTCTAATCTTAAACTTCATATCCTAATATCTAGGGAGTGGTTGAAACCATCCCGTTAGTGTAAAAACCTATATATTTGAGGCCCATCTGACTCAATATAAGTGAACTTGTATGAGTGTTTGTACACTTTCCAGATATCTCACATGAAAAGCCATTTAGTTAATATATTCAATTTTTATTAATATCTTGAATTCCATTTTAAGTGGGTTTTTGTTAATAATATGAGACATCGCGAAAAATAGTTTCCACCCATCTTTCATGAGAACGGAAAAAATTAGAAGTCCAAAGTCCCATACGTATATTTCTTTGGTCAAATATAATACTTTATGAAACTATACGTGTATGTTAAATTTATCAATTAATGCTTATTTTCAGTATCCGTTTTATTTATTTATTAATTATTCGTTAACATGTTTTTATCAAATGTTTTATTAATACAAAGAGCATGTTCTTATTCATATTTAATAATGAGTACCTACTGTTTGAATCCATAAAAGATGTACCGTGTCCACAAAAATTATCTTTGTAGTGTAACTTTCATATTACTATGTACGTTGTAAAAATTGTCAACGGTAAGAGAGCCTAGTACTAGCAACAATTCAGTAAATGGAAGGGTCATGCACACATATATTATATTTATAGTGTGACTCTCTTATTACCATATACGTTATAAAAAAGTGAACGGTAAGAATCCCTAGTCCTAGTAATAATTGAGTAAATGGAAGATTCATGGACACATATAATGATCTAACTTTCATCTCTATACATTTGTAATCCCAATTACAATTGTATAAACAACTAAAAGAGAGAGGAAAATGGAATGGCACATGCATATAAATGTTTTTTTAAATAAAGGATATTTCACTGGGAAATAATGTTGTTGTATAGAAATGGAACTACAAAAGTGAATTTTCATTGCATAGTAGCATGAACAAGTATATATATAATATTGTATTTACGATATTGAAACTTTATCACTTTTAAAATGTTTTTTTTTAAATAAAGGATATTTCACTGGGAAATAATGTTGTTGTATAAAAATGGAACTACAAAAGTGAATTTTCATTGCATAGTAGCATGAACAAGTATATATATCGCTTGATCACTCATCGTTTATCTCGAAAATATTGTATTTACGATATTGAAACTTTATCACTTTTAAATTGTACACAACTAAAAACGTTATGTTTATTGCCATTAGTTTCCATTGTGTTGTTTACCATGTTATCGATGTGAAGCACATTTCACCATTTTGATAAATGAAATGATATTTTAAAGTCTAAGAGACTAAAAATATTTTATGAGACTATTTGTTTTTTTTTTTGCTTTTTTCAATTCAATCTTTTTCTGATTCAAATTGATGATGAGCTGGCCCAACCTTCCAACAATCTCCTCACTAAAAAGACAAAGCCAAGACATTGATGCTAACAAGTTCTCATAAATTTCTCTGATTTCTTTGAATGCATCACATTCCACAACCCCAAACGTGCAAAATGCACAAACTCATTCTTCCCAGGCTTCTTTACTTATTTTCCATCATCTAGTTTCACACCAAAGTTGATGTGAGTTGGTCTTTAATTCAGCCATAATAACCTTTTCCCTCGACGAAATGCTAGCTCCAATGAACTCTTTTTGTTGTAGATAACACATAGGATTGAATTCCTCAATGTAATATTTCTTCTTTCTTCCCAACTCTTTTCCCCATACTTGTACTCGTTTACTTCTTCAAGAATGTTGTCTTCAAAGAAGAAAGTATGATGGCTCTGCTTCCTTTTATTAGATAAAATCATTATTTTGGTCTTGCTAGTATTGACTTGTATCCCTACTGCTCTAAAAAAAATCTCAAGGGGATATAAGTGCATTTTCAATCCATGGCTCATTTAGAAATCAATAAAATGTCATCAACATATAAAAGAATATTTATTACAAACTCACCCAATCGAACACCATATCCACCGTACAGATTTAGCCACTCTTCCAATTTATCAATATATAGACCAAAAAGAGTAGGGGATAGAGGGAAACCTTTCTTGACTCCAATGTCACTTCTAAAGATTTCTGAAATACTTGTTGAGATTCTAATTTTGACTTTCACTTCTTCATAAAGTTTATGGACATCAGCTCTATAATTCACAGGAATTTCAAGTTCTTCCATTCTACACCACAACTTATCCCTAGGGATTGTGTCAAATGATTTTTTGAAGTCAACAAAGCATCAAAACACTTCTTCTTTGTCCTCCCAAACCTTTTCAACATTATGTCTCAACGTGATACCACGATCCAATATAGAATGTTTCGGCCTAAAACTTTCTTGTCGTCTTTCCCTCTTTTCTTTTACTGCTTCCCACTTACTAATTTTATCTTCTACCATGCTGTTGAAAGGCTTTACAAACAAAGAATTGATCATAATTGTTATATAGTTGGATGGATTATGGATGGATTATTAATGTCTCCACTTTTAAAAAGGGGTATTTCTAGGCTACTTGTCTAGTCTCTTGGAAATCCTTGCTAAATTATGTTGTTGAATATTTCCATGATGTGTGGTGCAAGAGTGTTCATTCCCCATTTTAGATACTCTGCTTGAAGTTCAACTAAGTCCTTTTCCTTTCCTATTTTCAGCTTCTTAATTCCATTCTCCACCTCCTATAATGTGAATAACTTTGAATTTGTGTTGATACTAAGGGGGGCCTCCACCTCAGATTCTTTCTCATAGATTTACCTTGCATATTCAAACCATTGATTCGGTTTAATATTATTTTCATTTTTCCTCTTCCTTGGTTGTAGTTCCTACTAGAAAAGATTTGGATTATTCTTGCTTAAATATATTAACTCTTCTTTCCTTGTTTGCATGAACTCATATTTTTTCCTTTTTAGTATTTTCTTATATAAACTTACATTGATCTTCTCATTTCCTGCCTTTTTCAAGGTTACCCTTTCCATTTTGCATTCCTCATCAAACCAAGCATTTACAGGGAAAAAAAATTGATTTGATTTCCTATTTTTTGCTCTTTTTCAATTCTTAGGTGCACTTTAAATTATATTTGTTAACTCATGATTGTTGAAGCTTTTGAAACCACTTATCTACTTCCGAGTTAATATCTCTAATATTGTCTTGAAGATAGTAAAATTTTCTTGTGTTAGAAGAATCTTTCCCCTTGATAGTGATTGTCGGGAGCATTCAGTTTTCCTCCCATGTTGCCTTTCTTATAACCATGATGACTTTATATAAATTGGTTTATGCTATAATTTTAAGTCTCAAATATACTCTCCAATAGGAACTTCATCTATATTTTATATCAAGCTTTGAGAACACATCACAAAGTCAACAACACTTGCCCCATTGTATGTGTTGCAAGTGATGTTCACAGGCCTTTTCCATCTAATTAGATAATTGCAAATAATTAGTTTGAAACCCTCACACAGTGTAAGCAACTCCTCTCCAAAATGATTGCTAACTTTGTTATCTTGTGAACACCTCACCCATTAGGGATTCTCCTCTTTAGTGAGCCAAATAGGATTTTTATCCTCTTTGCAACAAATAATGCTAGCTTGATTATTTGTTGTTCTAGCATTGAAATCTCCCACTAAAACAACTTCTCGCTACTGAGAGTGCATGACAATATCTTGTTTTAAAGATTCATACAAATACTTGTTGTCAAGCCCCTTATTTTTGTAATCTTTTGAGACTTGAGGGGAAAAATAGCATGCTTCAATTCTTATGTGATTCTCATTCTTTGATATTTTTAACCATAAATATTATTTATTTGCATCTTTTTTAATTAACTGAATGTAACAGACTTCTTTTTCTTTCGCTAAAACTAGTATTCCCCTACACCCTTTGCCATTTTCTACTACCTTGTTCCAAACTGCCAACTTCGAATAACTGTCAAACACAAGAGTTCTGCAACGATCATTCTCATGACTTTCTGTGAGACAAATTATGACTCTACCTTCCGCAATAGGTCCTAACCCAGGTCCCCTCCTCCAAGGGTAACCTCTACAATTCCAACAAACTAAACTTAGGTAGACCTGGATAGTATTTAACTGCAACATAGTTTGGCACATAAGATTCAAATTTGAGTCTTCACCCCTTTTTGCCCATGCTTCTCTTGTTGTTTTCATCCTTATTATTGAATTCTATATTTTTTCTTTACTTTCATCTTGTTGCCCTGTTTTTCCCATAGGTCCAAACACTGCAATAACTACTCTACCATTGTACAACCATGCCCTTTTCCCTTCATTTCTTGTTGTTCTAATTTTCTCCACTTCATCCCTTCTCTCCTCTTGTCATCTTTTGGTTAAATCTTCATCGAGGAAGAAGTGTGAGCCTTTCAAGAGATTATTTTTTCCCAGAAGCTAGTTTTTGTCTTATACACTATCCATGGTGACTTTTATGGGTCGAGGCCTCTCTTCACATATCCTCCCAACCCTCCTTGCTTGGAAAATTTTCCCTTTCTAATGTTGTTTCTCTTTCAGAAAGTCTCTTTTAAAATTGAAAGTACTTTCATTCTTCCCATAATCTCTTATTCCCTTGAGAATAAAGTTTTTTTTTTATCCTTTCTCTCTTTGTGCTTTATTTCCTGTGCTTTACGAGCACTTGCATCTTCTTCTCCCTCTGCCCTTATGGAACCATTAGCATCTTCAGTTCTAGCTTTGATTTCTTTTGGATTATCTTTCTCACTGTTCATTTTTGGCTTCTCTTTGGAAATGTTTGTTTGTTGAGATACCTGTGTATCTACTTGAGTTTGTTTATAAATTATCACATCCACATTTGTTGTTATAAATTATTTGATGCTTTTCCATTCTTGTTTTCCTATCTCTAGAGCCTCTTGTAACATTGTTACGTGTTGTTTCAAAATTCATAAATTATCACATCCACGTTTGTTGTTATAAATTATTTGATGCTTTTCCATTCTTGTTTTCTTATCTCTAGAGCCTCTTGTAACATTGTTACGTGTTGTTTCAAAATTCCATTGCCTTCCATTAGACATTGATTTGCAATTTTGATCTCTAAAATTTTTGCGGTCCCTTTCGTGTTCTTTGACTTCCATAATCTCCAACCTTGTCTTGACCTTCATCAGTTCTTGGACATATAGATCTGATGACCAAGTAAGAGGTGTAGATGTGGAACTATAAAATAATTGGTTGTTCTTTATTTTTGTTTCTCTTATTTATTTTCCTTTTCAATAACAATTTTCTTCTCATTTATCCCCATTTAAGGCGAGCAAGTATACGCCTTAGAATGCCCTCATATTGGTTTACATTTACCCAAATCCACTTTCCTGTTTTGTATGTTGAAGTAATTTTGACTTGACCCAAATGATTTGTTTCCACAAAATCTAAGATTTACTTGTCATTTCTAAGATTTATAAGATTTTAGTACTGAACGCAGGTTTTTTCCCTTTCTCTTGCAACGATTTTTCGTACAGCAACATCATAGACATCCCTACTCTTTACGCCTTAGGCTCTTTTTAGCATTTTCCATGTTCTTGGCAGACACTGCGTCTCGGCAACTCTTAGTTACTTAAAAGGGACTCTTGTGTTTAGAAGATATGGTGACTGGGGAAACATCCGGTTCGGCCCTGAATAAATCGATCAACAAACACACTTCCAATTCACGCGCTAATCGTGGAAAGCTAGATCTATCTGCATTCATCTCTTCGATTTGCATTCATTCAACATAAATCAGTGAAAACACGCAGAACTTGATAATGAGATAGACATTTCAACATTTTTTATATGTTTAAGATATATATATCTATATAATATATATATTATAAATTTTTAAATCTTCCTCTTGGCATTTGATTTTATGAAGATAAATTTATGGTTAACTGTAATTGTACCTAATGATAAATTACTTGTTAACCGAAATTGTACCTCTAAAGAGGTAGATGACTATTCGTAATGAAATTTTTTGGGCAATATGATATTAAATAAAACTAACTACCCTATTTTTCTAATAATCCTTTTTCTATATAGATACGAAGGAAAGTGATTAATCAATAGAAAAATAAAACCTTACACATGTTCACGGAATATTGCTTCGGTACTTAGGATCATTTATGGGTTAAAGTTTATATGCACACAAATATAATGAAGGAGATCTATTATTACCATAATAATAATGACGGATTATATAACGATTAACGATTTTATTTTCTTTGCTAATTTATTTTGAAAAAATATGAAAACTTATCATTTCTCCTTGCTGTTGGTTTGTCACAAGTTGTCAAGAGGCCAATATAGGAAAATATGCTATTTTAATCATGACTTCAGGAGAAATCACTTTACGTTATTGTTATAATAAAGATATCATTCACCTTTCCTTACATTATTTTCTTATATAATAAAAATACCGTTCATCGCTTAATATATTTTCTACTATTTACTGCTCATCATTTATAGTATTATAGTTTTCTTGTGGCCTAAAAATTATTGTGATTAATAAAATGTTTATGTTTTTTCGTAAGATGATTATAATGATTACAATAGTGTTTTTTTCGGTAGTTAAAGATTACTTTTATTTAAAACATTATTGTGATTTTTAATATATTTATATTTTTTTTAAGGATGATTAGGATGACTACAATGAAATTGATAACAATAATGATGATTGTGATTTTTAAAATGTTTATGTTTTTTTATGATGATTATAATGATTGCAATGAAATTAATGACAACAATAATAATGATGAGATGATGGATCGTGATCATGATGATGATAGACGCTGATCATGATGATGATGACTTCTATGAAAAATAAGATGACCATGATGCCAATTATGATGATGAGGATGACAATGAAGTTGATGATGACGATGATGATAATGACGAAAATGGTGATAATGGCAACAATGGTGAAGATAACATTGATGATGATGATACAATGATGACAATGAAAATGATGAAGGATGGTGAAAATAATGATAATATTGGTAAGAGTGATCATAATAATGATGAAAGTGTAAATGAATTTTGAACTGTTGGAATTTAATAAATTTGATAAAAAAATAATTTCTTTAATATTTTTGTTTTTGTGATTGAATGTACAAATTTAATAGTTTCTATTTTTATTTAATTTTAGTGAGTTAAAAATTTATGAGTATGAATAATATTGCAAATATTGTAAAATTGACAACTAAGATACTCAGTAAACAAGGAATGTAAAAGAAAGAGTGTTTCTCCTAGGCTACTTTCATTATAATATAACGATAACAACTATTTTGTCCATTATTTTATACATTTTCCCAATAAATCTTATTGAAATGGATTCTTAGTTATATATATATTGAATTATGAGATTTACTCCAAAATCACTATGGAGATTTTATCTATAAATAAGTTTTGTTATAATATTATGAATCAATACCACATTCTCAAAAAACTCACT